>CAUYLG010006696.1:0-171934 GCA_963573385.1 Cacajao melanocephalus | reverse complement strand
TTTTTGTATTTTTAGTAGAGACGGGGTTTCACTATGTTGGCCAGGATGGTCTTGATCTCTTGACCTCGTGATCCGCCTGCCTCAGCCTCCCAAAGTGCTGGGATTACAGGCATGATTCACTGCGCCCGGCCTTGTGAGTTTTTAATAACAGAACTACATTATAGAATTCTGAGAAATAGGACCCAGTCCACCATCAGTTTTTGTCAGCAGAGCCACCTTTTAATTTGAGCTATTTATGAGGGAGGAAACTAACATTTATTAAAGTTCTGTTGAGGGCTGAGGTGCTCATATACATTATTTCCTTCATTTCCCATAACATTCTTTCAAGATGAGTGTTACCTCATTTAATAATTGAGGGAACTGAAGATCAGAGAGGCTTAGTGACTTGCCCTGGAACATAAACAGTTATGATGGAATCAGTATTTGAAGCCAGGTTGTTCTGTCCAGCTCCAAAATTCATGATCTTGCCACTCTACTAAGCCAGGTTATGGTTACCTGCTAAGTGAATTTGGTCCCCATTCTAAAAAAAAGTTGTAGTTGTTACCTGAAACACTTTTCTGGTGTTTTGGGTCCTTAGTACATGTTCTGCTTTTTTATTTTTATTCTTTATGCTTAAAACTGATTGGCCAGGTGTAGTGGCTCACGCCTGTAATCCCAGCACTTTGGGAGTCTGAGGCAGGTGGATCACTTGAGGTTGGGAGTTCGAGACCAGCCTGGCCAATATGGTGAAACCCCGTCTCTACTGAAAATACAAAATTAGTCAGACATGGTGATGAATGTCTATAATCCCAGCTACTCAGGAGGCTGAGGCAGGAGGATTGCTTGAACCCAGGAGGTGGAGGTTGCAGTGAGCCGAGATCACACCACTGCACTCCATCCTGGGCGACAGAGCAAGACTCCATCTCTTAAAAAAAAAAAAAAAGTAAAAAAAGAAAAAAAACTGACCTGATTGTTTTCAAATTTAATGAACCCCTTTAGATCTGGAGTTGTCTCACTAGTGTGTTAAGTGTCAGATATTCTATTGCATTATATTCTTCTTCCCTAACTGCTTTGCCAATGATATCTATAATTATAACTGTCATACTTCGGAGTGGCAGTTGCATAGGGAGAAGAGGTGTGGCCTTGAAGGCCAGTGTTAAGACCTGAAGAAGGAAAGAAGGCCTTTGGAGCATTTTTAGAGAATGTGAGGTCAGAGAAAGAGGGATGTGGAGAAAAAAGGTGCTGCTTTTATATTAAAATAATATACTTTATGTGTATATGAATATATAAATATAAAAGTATCTTTTTTGAGTAAGACATTTTGTAGCCAGGCTTTAGATGTTAATTGTTTTCCTTAAATAATGACAATTTCAGTCTGGGCGTGGTGGCTCATGCCTTTAATCCCAACACTTTGGGGGCCTGAGGTGGGTGGATCACCTGAGGTAAGGAGTTTGAGACCAGCCAGACCAACATCGTGAGCCCCCATCTCTATTAAAAATACAAAATTAGGCCAGGTGCGGTGGCTCACGCCTGTAATCCCAGCACTTTGGGAGGCTGAGGCAGGCGGATCACGAGGTGAAGAGATTGAGACCATCCTGGCCAACATAGTGAAACTCCGTCTCTACTAAAAATACAAATATTAACTGGGCATGGTGGTGTGCACCTGTAGTCCCAGCTATTCAGGAGGCTGAGGCAGGAGAATTGCTTGAACTGGGAGGCGGAGATTGCAGTGAGCCGAGATTGCGCCACTGCAGTCCAGCCTGGCGCCTGCCGAAAGAACGAGACTCTATCTCAAAAAATAATAATAATACACAATTAGCCAGGTATGGTGGCACATGCCTGTAATCTCAGCTGCTTGGGAGGCTGAGGCTAGAGAATTGCTTGAAGCCAGGAGGTGGAGGTTGCAGTGAGCTGAGATCGTGCCATTACACTCCACCCTGGGCAACAAGAGTGAAACTCTATATCAAAAAAAAAAAAAAAAAAAGCAATTTCAAGCTTGTGCAATTAGACATGAGTGTTTTGATTCTGTCATTTTAGGATTTGTTGAGAAAGAGATAAGAAAAGCTAACATTCCAATTATGGACACCGGTGAAAACCCAGAGGTTCCCTTCCCCCGGGACATGATTGACTTAGAGGTAAACAATTCTTTTTTTTTTTATTTAAAATATTTTAATTTCATACTTTCAGGACAGAGGAGGTAAACAGTTCTGAGAAAACCAGAAAAGTTTCTTTCTACTTAAATGCAGAAATTACTTTCCTTAGTAGATGGAGAATAGAGTACTTCTTGCTAACTTTGTCAGCATTATCTACTGATTGTAAGTTTCTTGTAGGTGGGATTCAAATGAATTTCCCCTCTTTTTTATTGATAGGTAATATTTGTACACATTTATGGTATACATGTGATATTTTGGCATATACATAGAATGTGTAATGGTCAAGTGGGGGTATTTGGAGTATCTATCACCTTGAGTATTTATCATTTGTATGTGTTGGGAACATTTCAATTCCTCTATTCTAGCTATTTTGAAATATATAGTACATTGCTGTTAACTACAGGCACGCTACTCTGCTATTGAGCATTAGAACTTATGCCTTCTATCTAGCTCTATGTTTGTCCACATTAACCAACCTTCCTTCATCCCCCTAAAAACCCACACACCCTTCATAGCCTCTGGTATCTGTCATTCTACCGTGTACTGCGATGAGATCAACTTTTTTTTTTTTTTGAGACAAGAGTCTCACTCTGTCGCCAGGCACCAAGCTGGAGTGCAGTAGTGCGATCTCGGCTCACTGCAACCTCTGCCTCCCAGGATCAAGCAATTCTCCTGCCTCAGCCTCCCAAATAGCTGGGACTACAGGTGCACGCCACCACGCCCAACTAATTTTGTATTTTTATTAGAGACAGGGTTTCATCATGTTGGTCAGGCTGGTCTTGAACTCTTGACCTCAAGTGATCCACCCGCCTCAGCCCAGGGAATATTATTTTAAGCCAAAAAAATTTCATAAAGAAAATTGATGACTGGGCACGGTGCCTCATGCCTGTAATCCCAGCACTTTGGGAGGCTGAGGCGGGCAGATCACCTGAGGTCAGGAGTTAGAGACCAGACTGACCAACATGGAGAAACCCCGTCTCTACTAAAAAACAAAAAATTATCTGGGCGTGATGACACATGCCTGTAATCCCAGCTACTTGGGAGGCTGAGGCAGGAGAACCACTTGAACCCAGGAGACAGAGGTTGCAGTGAGCTGAGATTGCACCATTGCACTCCAGCCTGGGCAGCAAGAATGAAACTCCATCTTAAAAAAAAAGAACAAACAAAATTGCTCTAGTAAAATCATAGTATTTGCTAGGCAAGTGCAAGATCTCTTTTAACTATCAGCTTGGCAACAGTTCTGTGGGATGAATTTATTTAATGTCTTTCAGAGCAAGCATTGAGTTTAGCTTAATCTACTTTTTTTTTTTCTAGGCCAATTTTGAGAAGATTGAAAATGAACTGAAGGAAATCAACACAAACCAGGAAGCTCTGAAGAGAAACTTCCTGGAACTGACTGAATTAAAATTTATACTGCGCAAAACTCAGCAATTTTTTGATGAGGTCAGACTATTTTTTCTTTTAGTATTTGAGCAGCTGATATTACACTCACACAGTGGGCCATATTTTTATTCCAGTAATTATTTTAATTTGCTAGTTTGGAAGCAATGCCATTTTTGCACCCTGTTTTAGTTGAAGAAATGTGAGATTATGTTCCATTTTTCATGCAGTACACAGCCAGCCATGGTTTTATATTTTTTCACATTTTCTCAATTTTTCATCTCAAGATGAGGAAAGGAATCCTGAAGCAGTTGTATAACCATAGCATAAATTTTTACATTACATTTATACTTATAAGGTAAGTATATGCTTAAGGTCAAAGCTGAAGAAACAAACATTTGGTTATAGACAAAATTATAACGAAGGTTTAATCACCAAACCTTTTGTCATCAAATTTTTACTTTATTCTCTATGTTTGCTTATAAACCTTCGAGCACATTTTTCAGTACTTCAGATAGCACACATCACACTAATTTTTCAAGAGTCTTTCATTGTACTATGTGGGAAATATTGGTAGGATGCTTGTTTGAAACTCCTGCATTATCACATAAACTTAGATGCATTACCTTAGAGGGAAAAATGTTAATAAGTTCCTGGGCTAAACATGTAGATGAGGCCAGACATGGTGGCTCATGCCTGTAATCCCATCACTTTCGGAGGCTGAGGCAGGCAGATCACCTGAGAACAGAAGTTCGAGACCAGCCTGGCCAACACGGTGAAACTCTGTCTCTACTAAAATACAAAAACTAGCAAGGTGAAGTGGTGGGCACCTATAATCCCAGCTACTCAGGAGGCTGAGGCAGGAAGATCATTTGAACCCAGGAGGTGGAGGTTGCAGTGAGCCGAGATTGCTCCACTGAACTCCAGCCTGGGTGACAGAGTAACACTCTGTCTCAAAAAAAAAAAAAAATGTGGATGACTCGGCTGGGCATGGTGGCTCACGCCTGCAATCCCAGCACTTTGGGAGGATGAAGGGGGCAGATCACTTGAGCCCAGGAGTTCGAGATCAGCCTGGGCAACATGGTGAAACCCCATTTCTACAAAAAATAACAAAAATTAGGCAGGCATCATCGCACACACCTGTAGTTCCAGCTGCTCGGAAGGCTGAGGTGGGGGATTGCTTGAGCCTGGGATGCAGAGGTTGCAGTGAGCTGAGATTAAGCCACTTTACTCTGGCTGGGTGACAGAGCGAGAGTGTCTCAAAAAACAATGTAGGTGACTTAGTCCAGATGACGGTGCTGAGGTGACCCCATGGAAAGGATCTGAAGCAAGGTTTATAGAAGGCTCTCTTCTCCTAACGCAGCCTGGGGAGGAGTCTTAGCTTTCAACTGGGATGTGGTTTCTCTGATAGCCTAAAGTAGAGTAACTGTCTTCTTGACAGGTGTCTTTGCCACCAGATTGACAATATTAGACACTTTAGGGATTGTTACAGTCACTGTTCAATGTGTCTTCCTCTGAAGTTCTTTAATTCCTTTGCTCAGCAAGACAACTTGGCAAAGCTTTTAAATATAGAGGGCCTTTTTTTTTTTATGGAGACAGAGTCTCACTCTGTTGCCCAGGCTGGAGTGCAGTGGTGTGTGATCTCAGCTCACTGCAACCCCCACCTCCTAAGCTCAGGCAATTCTCCTGCCTCAGCCTCCTGAGTAGCTGGGATTACAGGTGCTCACCACCACCCCCGGCTAATTTTTGTATTTTCGGTAGAGACAGGGTTTCACTATGTTGGCCAGGCTAATCTCGAACTCCTGGCCTCAAGTGGTCCACCCACTTCTGCCTCCTAAAGTTCTGGGATTACAGGTGTGAGCCACTGTGCCTGGTAGAGGCCCATTTTAGTTAGCATCTGATGTATTCTCAGTTTTACTTTAAAAATATTTTTTTATTTTTTAAAAATTGTTTTTAACTGCCTCATCTCAGAAATTTTTATTGTTTGAGGGGAGATCAATTATCCATAATTCTTTTTTTTTCTTTTTTCTTTTTTTTTAATGCCCAACATGATTGTAGTTATCCATAATTCTCTAGGCTGGAGCAGGGGTTTTCAACCAACAACAGCAGCCTCTCCTATAATCTTGTCAGAAGTATGAATTGTCAGTCTCCACCCTAGACCTACTAAATCAGAAACTGTAGCTGTTAGGCCTAGCAATCTGTTTTAACCAGGTGATCCTGAGGCATGCTGGTTTGAAAACTGCTGGGCTACAGAAAGTCTGCCGAGGAGGTGATACATTCCTCACTTATTTAAGGATTTGACTCAGAGAAGCCATTTAATTAAAAGGATCTGCTGGGGCAAGGGAAGGGGGAAAAACTCATAATTTTAATTGCCTGGTCCTTCCAAGAATCAGAAAGCGAAAATATTCAGCTTGCTCATGGAGTTGAGAATTTTGAGACTAGTGGTAACTTCTTTTGCCAGTCCCTAATGGCATCACATTAGAGGGTGTGGGACAGTGTGATTAACTCTTTCTAAGTGTTTAAGGTCTTTTGCAATAGGCATGGCCACTTAAGCCATATGTTTTTAATGAACCTGCAATTCCAGTATGCTCACTGCTCAGACATTATTGTATTTTTGATCACTGATTCACCGAGCATATAATGAGCACTTACTCATTGTGAGACACAAGGTGAGTAAGACATGGTCCCTTTGTTCAATTATCATTCAGTCATATTAAGAAACTCCAGAACATGAAGCTTTCGTGTGCTCACAGATGTGTGCTTTTCTAAACATGTCCCAGCTGCTACCCACAGATCTGATGTAAACCTGGCCTGATAGTCCAAGCTCAGCTACTTTTTAGCATTATTTGGAGCCTAATTCTTTTACCCTCCCTGTCCCCATTTTTTCCCATTTTGATATACTCTTTAGTTTACTGCTGAGGTATTGCTGCTATCTTATATGGAAATGTCTTTTAAGACCTCCTAAGTTTAAGAATGAGAGCCAGCTTCCTATTATGGTTCATTTTTGGAGAAATTCTGAATGAAGACAGATAGATGGATTCCCTTGAGGGAAATAATTATTTAAACTATTACTTTCCTAATGAAAAGAAAATGAAAATTAGTGGAACTACTTGGAAAAATAATATTTTTAAATCATAAGTTACGGATTTTGGAATTCTACTTTGTGAGGATTAATAAGTCTAAACACTAAATGCCTATCTTGAGAAGGCAGACTCTAAGTTTCATGATCTTTGTTCTCTATTCATGGTGTATTGTTTTCCCCCTCCTATTTTATTCAAAACTTTTCCCCCCCAATATCTGGAAGTACTTAGAGCACAAGACAGTGACTGCGAGAGATTCTCACACTGCTTTTGTCATCAATTTCCCTTTCATTCCTAGCAGCCTCACTGCAGTGCAAGAAGTCTCTTGGCAAGAATCTCTCTGCCTTGCCTGTTCTTGCACTAGCTCACAGCCTCACCCAGGTCCCTTTCCATAGACCCTGCTGCTGCCTGGCAGAAGGCTCAGGTGTCACTGCCACAATTTTGCATCTGCACATGCAAGTGCACTTCAAATAATGCAAAAGATAGGACACTTGGGACCCTCAAATACTGGAAACAGGATTTTTCATGAGATTTTCTTCCATGTCTGAAATTACAATATTTGCAAAGGGCCTAAAACACTACCAGTTTTAAACTCTTGTTTTTTATAATTTGGTGACTACAATCAGTAATTCATAGTAATGAGTTAGCAGAAAATGGCTAAATTGGAAAATGATTCTATATTTAGGCATAGGAGTTATGATTGGCAGGGTATGTATAAGGGGAAAATAAACATATTGAATATTCTTATGATTAAAGATGATTACAAATTTGACTTAGTCATTTCTTATCTAGGGCATTTAAAATGACTTGTTAATGATTATCCTTTTCTCAGTCTTCTTGCTTATGAAGAACTGTAAGAGCTGGAGAGATTTCTCTGCATCTTTTACCATAAGCACCATAACATATGAGAACATAAAGAAGACTGGAAAAGTAATGGTTAATGGCATGCAGATCCCTGCTTTCCTTTCCTTCTCAGTTTTCCATCCATCTGCTTTCTTTATTTTCTTTCCCATCTACCATTTCCTTTGGGGCCTGGGTGAATATCTAAAGTGATTAAATATAATTTTTTTTCTTGATGTAGTTGGCAGTAATTGTTTGTTCTTGGTAATTGACATAGCTTGAACTGGGTGCGCTGTTTATACTTCATTGCTGTAGAAACAGAACTGAAGTTCTGCTACTTCCTTTTTGTAAGGCATGGTTTTCAGTATCTGAATGGAGAAAGGGGTAAACCAGAGGGCATAGCAAGTAATGTAGAGGAACATTTGCAATGTCGTTGTTAGAGGACCCAGATACCCTTAAGACAAGCTTGTCCAGCCCGTGGCCCTCAGGCCTCATGTGGCCCAAGACAGCTTTGAATGTGGCCCAACACAAATGCATAAACTTTCTCAAAACATTATGATATTTTTTTTGCAGTTTTTTTTTTTTAAGCTCATTAGTTATCATTAGTGTTAGTGTATTTTATGTGTGGCCCAGGGAAGCCAAAAGATTGGACACCCCTGCTGTAAGATTTAGATACTCTCAATAACATGGTTTTAGATAATTGCTTTAAAGGCCTTCAGTTAGTGAGTGGTTCTAGTCATCTCAGTTTCCCACCAGGCATACTTTCATTTAAAAATTTGTAACTTTTCTCTCTAAGACAGAATTCTTAAGTATGAAGTGGTGAAATTAGCAATTCAAATACAGGTTGCTGTTGAATTTCAATTCTGTTTTTTATTCTCAGTGGGTCCTAAATAGAGTCTTTGAAGTGGTCTAGTTGCTAAGTGCTGTTTGCTGTTCCATCAGTTGTCCACTTTAGAGCACATGTGTTTGCATTGAGTCTGATATTTAGGTTGACTTAAACCAGGTCTTGTGAAACATGCTGGCAAGCAGGATGGAATCTTGTGAGTAGCAGTCAGGCTCACTAGTTTTTGCCAAGGGAAATCCCTAGAACAAGTTGAAATGTTGTAATCCTCAGGATCCTGAAAACAAGTTGCTTGCAGTCAGCTGATTTGATTGCAAGTAGAAACAAACAAACAAACAAAAGCAAAAAACCCTCAACTTCTATGTAACAGCAAGTGGTAGCCAGTGTCTCCATGATCTCATCTTAAACTTTTCCAATTCATTACAGTATTTCTCTGCTCTTCTGGTATTGATTGTTACTTCCCAAAACAATTGCTTTCAATTTTTTAGGCTTTCAGGCTTATCATCTGGTTTATACAGTTTTCCCCCTTTTTTGCTATGTTTATGATCCTATGACTCTATCAAGTGATGTCCCTGTGCCACTTTTTAATAGTGTGGCTGACGGGAATAGAATCAAATTGAAATTTGGAATGAAAATGATAGAGAAAAACTCTTCTGACTTTTTATTTTGTTGTACTTTTGAAGAGGGTGATTGTTCTAGCTTACTTCTAGTTTTTGGTCAAAGAGGTAGTGCCTGGATATTCAAATTGGGGAGATGAGGCAGTGAAGAAGTTGATTGGACTGTTTTTATTTTGTTTTGTTTTGTTTTTTGGAGCAGCTTCTCCTTTCTAATGGGAGTAAAAGGTGGTAGGATGAGTTGGGTGGAGAGGCTAGGAAATGTAGACCCGTGTGTGGGAAGATCCTTCTTTTCCTTCATTTCATTGTATAAACTGTCTTGGTGGAAATCATTTTAAATCTCACCAATTAAACCAGCCCATGAGCTCTAGTTTGGTTTATTATCTGTTGCTTTTTCTTCACTTCACTTGATTCTTGAGCTGTATTCTCAAGAATCCTACAACTGTAAAGCGTATGTGAACTTATTTAGAAGATTCCTACTTGGAAAATAGGACATTCAGATATGTTTTTACTTTTTCTTCCCTTTATGGATGCAGTGGAGGCCCAGGCCTGCCCAGCTATTATGCTTCTTATTCTTTTGAAGACATAAATACTCTTTAAATCCCATGGCTTGGATCATTCTGTAAGTGGCCATGATGAAAGTTCTCATGTTTTGAATTTTAAAGCGACTGGAAACTTAGGTATCTGGGGCTGCCTGTTCTGACTTTCACCAGACCACACAGTATTCAAAGACGGTGGCAGTGCCTTCTTCATTGGAGGGAGAGCCTCTGTCTTTCACATTCTTACACAGGGGAAATTCTAGTTTGTAGCTGCCTAGAAATCAAATGTTGAGAGTATCTGCAGAGCCTTTTCATTATTGCACAGAAGGGAGAGATATTTTAGCTTCCTATCTACATGCAGAGGTATTTCCTGGTACTTTCATGGTTCATTCAGAGAAACATAGGAGAGAAAATGGCTTCCACCAAGTAACAGATTTATACATGTCACCATCATTTAATGGTTTTTTTTTTATTCCTTATTGCTAAAACCATTTCCCCAGATGCTTTACTGGGGCAATTATGCTTTCTTTACCTCAAATTTATTTTCTTTGTTTTTGTGCCCTATTCTTGTCTTTTTGTGGGTATATCTTGTCTTTTGGTGGTTTGTTTTCTTTTTCATCCTTATTTTCTGAACCTGTCTCCTGGTTCCTCGTTCCCTGCATGCCACTAACTATTTTCATTAGATATTAATTGATTTGTGAATTCAGGCTGAATTGCATCATCAGCAGATGGCGGATCCAGACCTGTTGGAAGAGTCCTCATCCCTCTTGGAGCCAAGTGAGATGGGAAGAGGCACGCCTTTAAGACTTGGGTAAGTGCCATGTCAACCTTTCTGTACTCAGCGGGGCCGTGTTCATCTCTGCTTTTCAGAAGAGCAGTGAGATTGGGGATGCACTTGCTATCAGGATATGGCCTCTTCTGAGACAGTCCTGTTAAAACTGTGACTCTGGATTCATGCCTGAGTTGCTTTGTTAGCTGTCTGCTGGGTCCACAAGTGAGGCTGGGAATAAGACTTTGTCTTGAAACTCTCCACCCCCTGACATGGAATAGAGTTTCCAGTCTGCCTCTTCTCCCCACAGCTTCGTGGCTGGTGTCATTAATCGGGAGCGCATCCCTACTTTTGAGCGCATGCTTTGGAGAGTATGCCGGGGAAATGTGTTCCTGCGACAGGCTGAAATCGAGAACCCCCTGGAGGATCCTGTGACTGTAAGACAAGGAGATTGCATCCTGTGGAGTAGGTCTTGTAAAGGGAGCCCAGAGCAGAAACGCAGCATGGGGCCACCTGAATCCACCCCTTCCACAGAGTAGCCATTATCTTTAACTCTGCTCTAATTGGAGAATTTGAAGTACTTCCTCTAAGTTAATTCCTGTCATATGTACACATGGATATATGATGTATATATGACATATAAATATTTTCAAGCTTTATCTGTGTAGATGTTATTCTGATTGGAAATTTTTATTCTCACTTATTTGCAAGAGAATTAAAGCAAGACATCTAGTTCCAAATTTGGTCTTTTTTTTTTTTTTTTTTTTTTTTGAGATGGAGTCTCACTCTGTTGCCCAGACTGGAGTGCAGTGGCACGATCTCAGCTCACTGCAACCCCTGCTTCCTGGGTTCAAATGATTCTCCTGCCTCAACCTCCTGAGTAGTTGGGATTGCAGGTGTGCTCCACCATGCCTAGCCTACTTTTTCTGTATTTTCGGTAGAGACAGGGTTTTACCATGTTGCCCAGGCTGGTCTCGAACTTCTGACCTCAAGTGATCTGCCTGCCTCAGCCTCCCAAAGTGTTGGGATTATAGGTGTGAGCTACCATGCCTCGCCCCAAATTTGGTAATATTCGTGTATAAAAAGAGAAGGAAAGGCCAGGCGCGGTGACTCACACCTGTAATCCCAGCACTTTGGGAAGCCGAGGCAGGTAGATCATGAGGTCAGCAGTTCAACACCAGCCTGACCAACATGGTGAAACCCCATCTCTACTAAAAATACAAAAATTAGCTGGGCATGGTGGCACGGGCCTGTAATCCCAGCTACTCAGGAGGCTGAGGCAGGAGAATCGCTTGAACCTGGGAGGCGGAGGTTGCAGTGAGCCGAGATAACTCCACTGCACTCCAGCCTGGGCAACAGAGTGAGACTCTGTCTCAAAAAAAAAAAAAGATTTTCTGAACTGTGATCTTTATAAGCTGATGAAATTTTACTTGGTAAAGTTTTTTTGTCTTTTGTTTGTTGGAAGGATTAGAAACTTAGTTAAAGGATAGATATTGCACAAAATGGGATGATCTTCCCCAGCCAGTACTTCAGGAAGTAGAAACAGTCTAACGTCTTGGCATTTGCCATAATGGGACAGAGTTTATCATCTGAACCTGCATTTAGGTATGGTGAGTCCTGATTTTAGGAAGTACAAGTAAAGATTAAACATACGGCACAAATTTTACTTTGCTTTTATACTGGTATTATTTAGAAACCTGAAGTTAGTTTTTCTGTTCTAAATTATTTTGTGAATTTCTTAAATTAGTATTCTTTACCTAAGAAGAGAGATTCAATTGTGAGATTTCCCAGATGGGGTGGGATGTGGAGCCGCATGGCTTTTATCCTCCATGCTGTGGAGGAGTGTGGTGACACTTCAGGTGAATCCCCTGCCTAGTAGTTTCACAGTCTTGCTGAAGGCCATCAGGTTGTGGAAACATCGTAATCTGCAGTCACACTGATGAGGAACTGTTCTTAGGAATATTCAGTCAAGTTTCCTCTTGGCAACAGAAAGGTTATTTTATCCAAATCCCCAGAAGGGGACCCTGGTTATCTATAACAGAGCAGCTGCACGAAGAATGGGTTCTAGTTTAGCCTGGAGCATTTAGGGATTTAAGACTCTTGAGCCTAATTTTCTTCACTCATCTCCTTTTATCCCTCTGAAGTTTTGTTTGTTATTATAAAAGCTGTACATGCTGTGTCTATGAGAAAATACAGGCAACCAGAGACAGTTCTGGTTAATAACCCCATATACCTTTTTTTTCTGATCTTTCCTTCCAGTTCTTGTATCATACTTCAGGTATAAACTTGGTATTTGGAATGGACTGCCTTCCTCCCTGCTCTATAAAGTCCAGATTAGCTTGAATTGTGACATTGTACACCAGCATTCTTCCCAGGGACTCAGTTCCTTGTAGTTATTAGCCCCTTTTATCTAAGAATTTCTAAGTCCCAGAACAGACAGAAATGGCTTCCTTCTCTTTTCTTTCCTATACTTTTGTCATTCAGGCAAAATAAGATTTAAAGGTGAATTGGTAAATAAGTCTACACAGTGCTAAGAGGAGCATCATCTTAGCTTCAAGCTCCTGGTTGAGTGAAAAAAAAACCAGAGAAAGATGATTGTGGATTAGAGATTATAAGGCAGATGTTCTTGTGGTGAAGCTCAGGAAATGGAGTGAGGGCAGTGGTGAAAGTGCAAGATCGCCATGTCCTTAAAGGATGCCTTTACATCACCAAAAAAGTTGGTTAAGAGGTTTTCATCCAGATACAGAAGTCTGAACTCTTGTTTTTTTATTCTGGGGCCTAGGGTGACTACGTGCACAAGTCTGTGTTTATCATTTTCTTCCAAGGTGATCAGCTGAAAAACAGAGTCAAGAAAATCTGTGAAGGGTAAGAGAGGCATGCCTCTACCAGGAGTGCACAGCCATGCCGCCCAGCTGTTGAGTCTTAAAGTTCAGAATAGTGAAATACAAATCTTTTTTAGTCTACCTTGACACAGTGAATATATCTCTTAACACTGTTAGAGGGGATATTTTAATCAATTAGAAATAGCCTGAATTCATTTTTATTTTTGTTGTTCAGATGGGGGATCTCACTCTGTTGCCCAGGCTGGAGTGCAGTGGCGTGATCACGGCTCACTGCAGCCTTGACTTCCTGGGCTCAAGGGATCCTCCTGCCTCAGCCTCTAGAGTAGCTGGGACTACAGGTGTGCTCCACTATACCTGGCTAATTTTTTGTATTCTTCATAGAGACGGGGTTTCACCATGTTGCCCAGGCTGAACTGGAGCTCCTGGACTTAAGGGATCTGCCCACCTCAACCTCCCAAAGTGCTGGGATTACAGGCGTGAACCATTGCAGCCGGCCTAAATTCTTTTTTTGTGTGTGTGCAACTGAGTCTCACTCTGTCACCCAGGTTGGAGTGCAATGGCGCCATCTCAGCGAACTGCAACCTCTGCCTCCCAGGTTCAAGCGATTCTCCTGGCTTAGCCTCCCAAGTAGTTGGGATTACAGGCATGCGCCACCACACCCAGCTAATTTTTTTTTTTTTTTGTATTTTTAGTAGAGATGGAGTTTCACCATATTGGCCAGGCTGGTCTCGAACTCTTGACCTCAGGTGATCCACCCACCTTGGCCTCCCAGAGTGTTGGGATTACAGGCATGAGCCACCAACCCTAAATTCATTTTTAAAAATACTATCAGAATCACAATTTTGGCCTGACACAATGGCTCATGGCTGTAATCCCAACACTTTGGGAGGCTGAGGCAGGAGGATTGCTTGACCCCAGGATTTGAAGACCAGCCTGGCCAACTTAGTGAGACCCATCTCTATTAAAAACTAAAAATAAAAAACCACAATTTCCTTAACTTGGGAAAAAATAACTCTAAGGACTCATGGTTTATAAATGCCATATTATTCTGGGACACTGAGTCTCCATACTTAGCATAGATGCTGTGTCCTTAAATTTCCTGGAATCCTGCCTTAGGGACAGTTTTTTTTGAGTCTCGTGCTGTCACCCAGACTGGAATGCAATGGCACAATCACAGCTTACTGCAGCCTTCACCTCCAGGGTTCAAGCGATTCTCCTGCCTCAGCCTCCCAAGTAGCTGGACTACAGGTGCATGCCACCACACCTGGCTAATTTTTTTATTTTTAGTAGAGGTGAGGTTTTGCCATGTTGGCCAGGCTGATCTTAAACTCCTAATCTCAAGCAATCTGCCCACCTCACCTCCCAAAGTGCTGGGATTACAGGCGTGAGCCACTGTGCCTATCTTTTTTTTCTTGAGTCAGTGCCTCACTCCATTGCCCAGGCTAAAGTGCAGTGGCATGATCACAGCTCACTGCAGCCTTGACTTCCCAAGCTCAATTGATTCTCCCACCTCAGCCTCACAAGTAGCTGGGACTATAGGCATGAGCCACCTTGCCTGACTAATTTTTGTATTTTTTTGTGGAGATGAGGTTTCACCATGTTGCCCAGGCTGGTCTTGAACTCCTATACTCAAGCAGTCCACCTGCCTCAGCTTCTCAAAGTGCTGGGATTACAGGCATGAGCCACCATGCCTGGCCTAGGGACAGAATTTTTTCCATGCCATCCTTCTCTTTTAATTTACAGTATTATTTGCCTTTTTTTTTTTTTTATTTCAAAGAAATTTCATAGCTACAGAGAATGTCAAGATAGTTCAGATGTTATAATTGCTCTGTCTGCAGGTCATTTCACATAAATAGTGTTGACTTAAGCTAGGCGCGGTGGCTCACGCCTGTAATCCTAGCACTTCGGGAGGCAAAGGCGGGTGGATCACCTGAGGTCAGGAGTTTGAGACCAGCCTGGCCAACATGGTGAAACCCCTTCTCTACTAAAAATACAAAAATTAGTGAGGTACGGTAGCAGGTGCCTATAATCCCTGCTACTCGGGAGGCTGAGGTAGGAGAATGACTTGAACCCCGGGGGTGGAGGTTGCAGTGATCCAAGATCATGCCACTTCACTCCAGCCTGGGTGGCAGAGTGAAACTCCATCTCAAAAAAAAATAGTATTGACTTAATACATCCATCTGACCTAATCTTGTTTTGGTCCTTCTAGTACATTAGGATTACTTTCTGAGATTATTTAAATTGGATAAATTAAGAAACTTTGATGATCCTAAGGCTGTGTCTGTACATTCCAGGTTCCGAGCCTCACTCTATCCCTGTCCTGAGACACCACAAGAGAGGAAAGAAATGGCTTCTGGAGTGAATACCAGGATTGATGATCTCCAAATGGTACACAAAAGGCTGGAGGGAATTTGTTTTTGGGAAATACTGGAATACAAGACCATTCTCCCTCCTTGAAACACTGATAGTCTATAAGGCACCTATAGCAAACCAGGATACCAAAACAAAAAATGTCCATGGGTAATATGTCTTTCTGGGAGCTGAGAAAGTCTCAGGGAATAACAGTTAAAAATAGCATTAGCCATCCTCAAACGAGACAGGAATGCTAAGCATCTAAAATCACCATTGCCTAGCGTATTCAATTCCTCTCCACCTCGTGAGTCTGAGATTTTTTTATTTTTATTTTTTTGAGACAGAGTCTCATTCTGTTGCCCAGGCTGGAGTGCCATGGTGCTATCTCAGTTCACTGCAACCTCCGCCTCCCAGGCCCAACTGATCCTCCTGCCTCAGCTTCCTGAGTTGCTGGGATTACAGGCATATGCCACCATGCCCGGCTAATTTTTGTACTTATATTTATTTTTTTGAAACGAAATCTCGCTCTTTTGCCCAGGCTGTGGTGCAATGGCGTGATCTTGGCTCACTGCAGCCTCCGCCTCCCAGGTTCAAGCGATTCTCCTGACTCATCCTCCCGAGTAGCTGGGATTACAGGCATGTACCACCACTCCTGGCTAAGTTTTGTATTTTTAGTAAAGATGGGGTTTCACTGTGTTGGCCAGGCTGGTCTCAAACTCCTGACCTCAAGTGATCCACCTGCCTCAGCCTCCCAAGGTTCTGAGATTACAGGTGTGAGCCACTGCAATCAGCCAAGTCTGAGATATTTTTTATAATAATAATTTTTTTAAAGTATGCTTAGTTAAGAAAAATATACATCAAACAATCTAGACATACACTAGAAGTTAGTTCTGCCCTCTCCCACATGCCCTGCCTACTGAGGCAGCCAGTCCCATTAACTCGGCATGCATCCTTTTGGTCACCTTTGATCTTAACCACACAGTCTAGCCAAAGAGCTCTGGTGTGGCTCTTGTACCAAAGAAGAGACTGTTTGAGTTTTGCCAAATTACAGTAAGAGTGGTTTATGCACACCATGGTTATCACAGGGCTCTGAGGGAGGAGTTGTGAACTACATGTACATATGGAAGGAAAGGCTGGTGAGTGGGGCTTTGTTCCTTTTGAAAGAATGAAAATGATGATTGCCCCCTTAGAATATTAATAAATATAATATTGCCTTAATATAAACATAAAACTGCCTTAATCCCAAAGGCAGCTCCTTTTGACAGTGGCAGAATTGTCAGAGATATGTTGTAACTTCCATTTCTGTTTTCTTCTTCTTCTTCTTTTCTTTTTTGAGATGGAGTCTTGCTCTGTCACCCAGGCTGGAGTGCATTGGCATAATCTCGGCTCACTGCAGCCTCTGCCTCCTAGGTTCAAGCGATTCTCCTGCCTCAGCCTCCCAAGTAGCTGGGAATATAGGTGTCCACCACCACACCTGGCTATTTTTTGTGTTTTTAGTAGAGAGGGGGTTTTGCCATGTTGGCCAGGCTGGTCTCAAACCCCTGACCTCAGGTGATCTGCCTGCCTCGCCCTCCCAAAGGGCTGGGATTAAAGGTATGAGCCACCATGACCATCCTGTAACTTCCATTTCAACTCTCATTGACCCCCATCATATGTGACCCATCAACCTGACCTATTGCCAGGTCCTTTGAGATACACTTACCTGTTTAACCAGAGAGAGAGAGAGAGAGTGTGTGTGTGTGTTTTAGAACTGCTGGTGAATGAGTGATAGGCTATACTAGTACATTCTGGGTTCTGAGGCTACCTTAATCTCCTTCCAGGCCTATGGGTAGATTTAAAGAGCATGTGCAGTAGTCATTATAATTGACCAGAATTAGATTTTTAAAAAATCTAGCTGTAGGAACTGAAAGTTTAAAAAGGGATTGAATACCAAGGAGTAGGATGAGGAAAGAGAAAAGCAAGTAGAACATTGCTTGCTAGTTTATTTAGTATCCTTCTAGAAGAAGTATTTTTTTCTTTTTGAGATGGAGTTTCTCTCTTGCTGCCCAGCCTAGAGTGCAATGGTGTGATCTGTGCTCCTGAAACCTCTGCCTCCCGGTTTCAAGTGATTTTTCTGCCTCAGCCTCCCGAGTAGCTGGAATTACAGGCATGTGCCACCACACCCAGCTAATTTTGTATTTTTAGTAGAGATGTGGTTTCTCTGTGTTGGTCAGGCAGGTCTCGAACTCCTGACCTCAGGTGATCTGCCCCCCTCAGCCTCCCGAAGTGCTAGGATTACAGGCATGAGCCACTGGCCTTCACCTTTTTTTTTTTTTTTTTTTTTTTTTTTTTTTTTAAGACAGATCTCACTCTGTCACCCAGGCTTACTGCAGCCTTGACCTTCTAGGCTCAAGCAATCTTTGTGTCTCAGCCTCCCAAGTAGCTGGGACTACAGGTGTGTGCTGCCATGCCCAGCTAATTATTTTTTGGTATGTTTTTGTAGAGATAGGGTCTCACTATATAGCCCAAGCTGGTCTGGAACTCCTCAAGCAGTCCTCCTGCCTTGGCCTCCCAAAGTGCTAGGATTATAGGAGCGAGTAATAGTAATTGTGAAATAGTCAACAACCAGAAGGAAAGAAAGTATCTATCTTCAAGTGATGTGTTTCCCTAGCATGCCATGACTTTTTCTTTTCTTTTTAACCAACATGTGTTAGGTATTTTCTCAGCCATGACTTTTTTAAAAAACAAAACAAACCTCTTTATGGAAGTCACCTTCCTCAGCCCAAGATAGTTTTTCAGGGAGTAGTTACTGCTTTGTTCTGAACTTTGTTCTGAACTAACTTGAAGAACTGTCTATGATAGAGACTTCTGCTTTGGTTTCTTGCCTAATTTCTTCCAATTGGAAGCAACAGGCTTAGCTACACTTATGCTATTAAAAATATGGGCCAGGTGCGGTGGCTCATGCCTGTAATCCCAGCACTTTGGGAGACTGAGGCAGGCAGATTAGAGGTCAGGAGTTTGAGACCAGCCTGACCAACATGGTGAAACCCCATCTCTACTAAAAATACAAAAATAAGCTGGGCATGATGGCGCGCACCTGTAGTCCCAACTACTCAGGAGAATTGCTTGAACCTGGGAGGTGGAGGCAACAGAGTGAGATTCCATCTCAAATAAATAAATAATAAATAAATAAATAAATAACTTAAATATTTTGTAGTAAGCCAATGGAATGTAAAATGTTCCTGTACCTTCCTCCCACCCTACTCTTGGCAATGTGATTCCTCTGAAGGAAATCTGTACTGATTTCAAAAGATCACACTGAACCCTTTTTTCCTCTGAGAAGCCTGACATAAAGGTAACACTTTAGCTGCCTTCATGATGGCAGTGATATGTGACATTCCACACCGCCTGTAAAGATCACAGGCGCTCCTGATCCCATGGTATCTCCTGGCCCATGTTCTCAGTGTAGGTAGGTGGTGGTGTTCAGTGCTTCTGTTCTTTTTCTTTTTTTTTTTTTTTTGAGATGGAGTCTCACTCTTGTTGCCCAGCCTGGAGTGCAGTAGCACAATCTTGGCCCACTGCAACCTCCAGCTCCTGAGTTCAAGTGATTCTCCTGCCTCAGCCTCCGAAGTAGCTGGGATTACAAGCGCATGCTACCACGCCCAGCTAATTTTTGTATTTTTAGTGGAGACGGGGTTTCACCATGTTGGCCAGGTTGGTCTTGAGCTCCTGACCTCAGGTGATCCGCCCGCCTCAGCTTCCCAAAGGGCTGGGATTACGGATGTGAGCCACTGTGCCCGACCAGCTTCTGTTCTTAAGTGTAGATTTGTTCATTTGTCAAAAAAAAAAAAAAAAGAAAAGAAAAAAAAGCCGGGCGCGGTGGCTCATGCCTGTAATCCCAGCACTTTGGGAGGCTGAGGTGGGCTGATCACCTGAGGTCAGGAGTTCGAGACCAGCCTGACCAATATGGTGAAACCCCATCTTTAAAAAAAAAAAAAAGAAAAGATTTGTTCATTTGTCAGTGCCTGAGCTTGTGATGCCTATTTCTTCAAGTCTAAGTTATAGTCCCCACATAGAAAGTCATTGCTCTTTAAAGAGCCAAGTTAAAGGCAGTGACCTACGTTTGTTGTGCCTTGGATTGGTGGCAAGATTGAACATATACAGAAAGGCTAAAAAACTATTTTCTCAAGTTTCTTGTCAGCTTGAAGCTAAATTAAAGTGAATGTTAGTAACTAGCACTCTAATTTCTTGTAATTTGGAAAAAAGAAACCATTCTAGCCAGAGGAAGAAAAAGACAATTCCCTGGCACCTCTTTTCAGAAAGCTATGCCTCTTTGCCATTCATATCCTAAGATCTAAAACTGGTGTTAGAAGCATCCTCCCTTGTTCCTTTTCTCCCCACAGGTTCTGAATCAAACGGAGGATCACCGCCAGAGGGTTCTGCAGGCGGCTGCTAAGAACATCCGTGTCTGGTTCATCAAAGTGCGGAAGATGAAGGCCATTTACCACACCCTGAACCTGTGCAACATAGATGTGACTCAGAAATGCTTGATTGCAGAGGTCTGGTGCCCTGTCACCGACCTTGACTCCATCCAGTTTGCACTCAGAAGGGGCACGGTGAGTCCCCAGAGCTAGCAATGCAGCTCGTGGCCAGGAAGGGAGGTTCCCATCAATAGTAACAATTTCATTTTTATGGCATTTCAACATCAGGGTTCTTTAATATATTTGGCTTTTAACTTGACAGTACATTTCATACATAGCCTAGCATATCATATATATATATATATATATATATATATATATATAATATCAGCATAGCATATCTTTATTTTGGATATGTGGAGACTGCAGTTCAGAGAGCTGAAAAAATTTGGTCATATGCCCATGATTCTTCAGGGTCGCTCATGGCCAGGGCATCAATTTCCTGATGTAGTCTCTGTATATGACTGCTTCTCTTTAGTAGTTAATGAGAACAACTACCACAGAACTGCTGTAAGTGCCTGGAGGAGTACAGAGATGTTCAAAACATACCCTCAAGTATCTTACAGTTTATTAGGAGGGTTCCAACTATGGAGTTGGAAAAAGCTTTAAGAAGGTGGCGTTTGATCAGGGCTTTGAAGAATGGTAA
Organism: Cacajao melanocephalus; assembly: GCA_963573385.1. NCBI lineage: Eukaryota > Metazoa > Chordata > Mammalia > Primates > Pitheciidae > Cacajao > Cacajao melanocephalus. The sequence goes on along the minus strand of CAUYLG010006696.1, from coordinate 151,438 downwards.
GATGTTGGTAAGACTGTGGAATGAAGAGGCAAAAACAAAGGCAGGACGTACAGTTAGACCCTGCATGTTTGGGCAAGAACAGGATTTATAATGGGTTAGCTGAAAGAGGAGAAGTACCTGTGTGCATCAGGTAGTTTGACACCTAATTGTGAACGATTCATTTTTTAATAACTTAGAAGATTCAGATTTTATTCCAGCGGGAGTTGAGAGACATTGGATGTTCTTTAGCAGTGAAGAAACATGATCAAAGCAGTTTAGATGTTTTTTTTTAATTTTTAATTTTGTTTTTGAGACAGGGTCTTGCTCTGTTACCCAGGCTGAAGTGCAGTGGCGCCATCTTAGCTCACTGCAGCTTCCAACTCCTGGGCTTAAGCAGTCCTCCCACTTCAGGCTCCTGGTAGCTGGGACTACAGGTGTCTGCCATCATGCCCAGCTTTTTTGTAGAGACAGGGTTTTGCCATGTTGCCCAGGCTGATCTCAATTCCTGGGCTCGAGTGATCTGCCTGCCTCGGCCTTCCAAAGTGTTGGGGCAAGGTGTGGTGGCTCACGCCTGTAATCCAGCACTTTGGGAGGCTCAGGTGGGTACATCACTTGAGGTCAGGAGTTTGGACCTGCCTGGCCAACGTGACGAAACCCCATCTCTACTAAAAATACAGAAAATTAGACAGGTGTGGTGGTGCGCGCCTGTAATCCCAGCTACTCGGGAGGCTGAGGCAGGAGAATCGTTTGGACCCAGGAGGCAGAGGTTGCAGTGAGCTGAGATTGTGCCACTGCACTCCAGCCTGGGCAGCAGAGTAAAACCCCATCTCAAACAAAACAAAACAAAAACAAAAAAAAACCCATCAGCTCAGGCTTGGGCCCTGGCATGCAGCAACACTGCAGGCTGCCTTCCTGTCTTGGACCCAGCCCTGGCCCCCTGTCATCTGGGCATCCTCTGTTCAGCTGCACCTCCAACACAGGTAGATGGAGGCTGGAACCCAGAGGGCATGGTCCAGTAAGCCACAACTGTGTTTTCAAATAGCACCTGAAGAGGAAGAAGCCAAAAGAGTAGAACGGAGTTGTTTTGAAAGGTCAACAGCAGTGCAGTGATCAATCCTATATCCAAGGAAATGATCAGAATGACCGAAGACCTTCATACTTCAGTCCTTGCTTTTCTCTCACCCAGGGCTATAGTGACCACAGAGAAAGACATGCAAAGACTCTAGATAGCTGTGAGGGCCTGACCAATGGGTCAAAAGGAGTTTCCTAGAGACTCTCCAGACAGAAAGCACGAATGAGAAGGACCATGAATTCTAAGCTCCCTAAAATAGTGAATGACCCCTACTCAAGGCATATAGAGTGTGCTACCATATTGCTTTTCTTTACCTCTGGTTCAGGTTACTTGAGCCTGGTAGATAAGAATGAAAGAGGGAGAAGGTTGGGAGTAAGATGTGGAGGAGGATCCAACAGGGTAGCAGGAACACAGCGATACCTCATAAATCTTGATTCATAATAACAGTTCCAAGGTTAAGAAAGTCAAAGATCTCCTAAGGACAAGAAATCTGGCAAGCAAACAAAAGATGTGTGATATAACATTAAAACCAAGTGTATATCAGTGGACAAAAAAGTTAAGCCAGGAAGAAGTCTCTCTATTGGTCCTCACAAACATAAATATTTATGAAAGAAGAGGACCACACAAACTGGCAATTCCTTCTTCATTTTGACATTTCACCTTGAAGACTAATTTTACATTTATTGTAACATTCTCTCATTTCAAGTCAGCACTTCAACTTCCCAGAATATTGGCATCAGAAACATCTATGTTGAGGCCAGGACAGTGGCTCATGCCTATAATCCCAGCGCTCTGGGAGGCTGAGGTGGGTGGATCACCTGAGGTCAGGAGTTCAAGGCCAGCCTAACCAACATGGAGAAACCCTCTCTCTTCTGAAAATACAAAATTAGCCAGGTGTGGTGGCACATGTGTGTAATCCCAGCTACTTGGGAGGCTGAGGCAGGAGAATCGCTTAAACCCAGGAGGAGGAGGCTGCCGTTGGCTAGCCAAGACTGTATCATTGCAATCCAGCCTGGGCAACAGAGCAAAACTCCATTTCAATAAATAAATAAATAAATAAATATTGACAAATACCATTTACTGAAATGTATGACCAGGTATAGTGGCTCACCGCTGTAATCCCAGCACTTTGGGAGGCCCAGGTGGGTGGATCACCTGAGGTCAGGATTTTTGAGACCAGCCTGGCCAACATGGTGAAATCTCATCTCCACTAAAAGTGGTGGGTGTGTGTAATCCCAGTTACTTGGGAGGCTAAGGCAGGTGAATTGCTTGAACCAGGGAAGCGGAGGTTGTAGTGAAGAGATTGCACCACTGCACTCCAGCCTGGGCAACAGAGGAAGACTCTGTCTCCAAAAAAAGAAAAAAGAAATGTGTGGAAGAGAATTAAAAAAAAAAAAAAAAACAGGCAGCCAAATATAATGGAAAAATCTGGAATGGGCTCAGAACTCCAGCATTTAAGTGCTGACTTCTCCATGCATGAGTTATGTACCAAGGGCACATCCCTGAACCTCCCTGAGCTTCCATTTTCTCATCTGTAAAACAGGAATCATTTTACCACCCTAGCCATTACACGGGAACATGTGTGTAACCGGTTGTACAAAGGTGTGGTAGGCAGAATAATGGCTCCCCAAACACGTCCACCTCCGAACCCCCACAACATGTGAATGTTACCTTACGTGGAGAAAAGGACTTGGCAGATATATGAATACAGAACCTTAAAACGGGGAGATTATTCAGGTGGGTCGAATGTAAAAACAGAGTATTAGGTAAAGAGAGAGGCAGAGAAGAAGACATGACTATGAAAGCAGACACAGAGATCTCAAGACGCTTTGCTGCTAGCTTTTAAGCTGGAGGAAGGGGCCATGAGCCAAGGAAAGCACGTGGCCTCCAGGAGCTAGAAAAGACAAGGAAATGGATTCTCCTCCAGAGCTTCCAGCAGGAGCATAGCGCTGCAGACACCTTGATTGCAGACCAGCAAGACCACTGCAGACTTCTCATCTCCAAAAATGCAAGAAAATATATTTGTGTTGTCAAATTTGTGGATATTTGCTACAGCAGCAACAGGAAATTAATGTAAAACCTTCTAAGAGAAATGGCTGTTCTTCCAAAGGATCAATTCTTTTTTTTTTTTTTTTTTTTTGAGACAGAGTCTCACTCTGTCGCCAGGCTGGAGTGCAATGGCACAATCTTGGCTCACTGCAATCTCCAACTCCCTGGTTCAAGCGATCTCCTGCCTCAGCCTCCTGAGTAGCTGGGATTACAGGCATCCACCTCCATGCCCAGCTGATTTTTTGTATTTTTAGTAAAGACGGGGTTTTACTATGTTAGCTAGGATGGTCTTGATCTCCTGACTTCATGATCTGCCCGCCTTGGGCTCCCAAAGTGCTGGGATTACAGGCATGAGTCACTGCGCCCAGCCTGGATCAACTCTTAAAGGAGACTGAGGTTCAGCAGAGGGGTTCCCTGACTCTGCTGAAAATTATGAAGCAGGATATCTCAGTCGGTTTGGGCTGCTATAACAAAATACCACAGACTGGGCGGCTTAAACAATAAACATTTACCTCTCACAGTTCTGGAGACTGAGAAGCCCAAGATCAAGGTGCCGCCAGATTTGATGTCTGGTGAAGGCCCTCTTCCTGATTTGCAAATGGCCACCATCTTGCTGTATCTTACATGCTGGAGAGAAAGTGCTGCTGTCTCGTCTTCTTCTGGAGGCACTAATAATTCCATTACAAGGGCACCATACTTATCACCTCTCTAAACTCACTTATCTCCCAAAAGTCCCCCTTCAAATGCCATCACATTGGGGATTAGGCTTCAACACATGAATTGGGGGGGAGTAGGGGGATAAAATACATTCAGTCCATAGCACATGGCATTCTCTCTTGGGGAACTATTGAAAACTGTGCCCCAGAGAGGATGCCATGTGCTATGGACTGAATGTGCCACACTTAAGTAGGATAAGCAACCAAGTCAGTCCATCTGCCTATTCGTTCATATTTATTCTAGTTATTAAGTCATAAGGAAAATGGCAAAACAAATATAATTTCCATCCTCAGCGAACTGATGACCCATTAGGGAAAAGGAGAAAAGAGAAGGCCACAGAGCTCTCATTTCTTTCACATCCCTAAGTGGCTGTCTAGTAAATGCATCCCACACAGGCTCTTGACTTGAACCCTACGGGAATGGACATCAGCAGATCCATCAGCTTCCTGAAATAAGATGCCACATTCTAGGGGAGATTCAGAGTTAGACGTCAAAAGTATTTGGACTCAGAACCCAAAGGTTCAGAACCATTTGTATAACAAGAGAAAGATTATAGATAGAAGATTGAAACATATTATAATAGATATTTCAGTAACAATCTAAATATTTGTGATTTACTTTTAGCATAGAGAAGATGGGACTCTCAAGGAAGAAGAAAACTGAATCAGGCCCTCCAGGGCTTTACAGTTCATGATCAGGGTCGTTCAATAAAGCATACAGAAGGGCCATTTAGAACAAGTTCCCTTAAGCATATTTTTCCTCTCTCCTGAGTTCCCATATGCAAGCTATTCCCTACCTCACACAACACTCTCTCAATCCCACCTACACCTGCAGTAACTGCCCCAGTTCCAATGAAGCATCTCCAATGTCCATCTTCACTTCCTCTCCCAGTTCCTCTTGAATCTGCTCCAATCTCTAAAACCGTCCTTTCCATGGCTGCCAATGATCTCCGCATGACAGCACCCTAACATCAACTCCTAAGCACTCAGCAGCCAGATAAGAAAGGTGACCCTCCTCCTCCACCTTTGCTGCACCTGCTGTCTGTGGTCCCCTTACAATATAAGCCCCTTGAAGGCAGAGTCTGTTTCTTTTACTGCTGTAGCCCCACAGCCTGGCATATGATGGGCTCTTGAAAATATCTGTTGGATGAATGAACATCACACTTCATGGAAATGTGTGAAAAAGGCCCAGCTGTACAACCGGAAACAGATAACAAATTAAGGGCAGTCAGCCTGCTGTCTGAGTCCATTCCCAGCAGAGACTACCTTCTATCAGTCAAGGTTCCAGTAACTGCCATACCACAGCGAGGGTTAAGTAGGACAGTGAAGCTGTGTGAGACACAATGTCGGTTAGGAACCCACTGCGGTCATGCTGCTTCCTGCCCAACCCGCAGTTCCGATAAGGGGTGCAGATAACAATCGTGTGCATGTGCAGAGACTGCAGGTGCCCCTGCCACCATGCTGTGGTATGCAGTGGGCATGACGGGATCTGCTTCGGCTGCCACCTGGGCAGGCCTTGACAGTACTGGGGGCGGGAAAAAGGTCAGCCTCTGCCCCCAAGTAAAATCAAGTCATAGTCAGCTAGGACAGCCCCCAGGTTCTCATTCCTCCTACCAACAATGAGGAGTAGGTGGAGCCTCTCCACCTACTCCCTCCCACCGACCCCCACCTGGAAGTGCCCAGAGACAGGGAAGAACAGCCAGCCCAGTGACCTGGGCTTATGACCCCCAGGCAGGGGTTGGCAAAGGACCCAACAGCCATTTCCTGGACAGTGGGAACTTCTGAGTGCTCTGCACTCTGATAGATACATTTCCTGAATACATTTTTTCAATATTATATTATTATTATGTTTTATAGAGACAGGGTGTTGCTATGTTGCCCAGGCTGGCTTCTAACTCCTGGCTTCAAGTGATCCTCCTGCCCAGGCCTCCCAAAGTGCTGGGATTATAGGCATGAGCCACTGCACTGGGCCTAAAAAAAGACTTTATTATGGAAATTTTCAGACAAACAAAAAAATAGAATACAGTGAGCTCCCAGGTACTCATCACCCAGCTTCAACAATGATCAAATCAGAGCCAGTCCTGTCTGATTTTCCCATGAGGTGCCCATGTCTTGGTCTGCTGGAACCACCCCAGTTTAAGCTTGTCATCTTGGTATAATTAATAGGCCCCTCTTCCAGTTTCAAACATACATGCAATTAAATGATAAATTATATGGTCATCTGATCTTTATCCCAACTCACTCTCCCTGCACTAGATTATTCTGAAGAAAATTCCAGACATTAAATAAATCCACCCATAAATATTTCACAATGTGACAGTAAAGACTTAAATACAGCTCTACACCCTTTAAACACCAACTTACAGGGCACTGTGCCCTCTCCTCTCAAGGGGCTGTTGGAAGGGTCACCCAGTAGGCTCTGTGCTGGCACATGGAGCCTCACTGGGTGGCATGACCCCAGCTTAGGGATGGGACTAACACACATGCAGAGAAGCCAAAGGTGTGCTCACGCTGGCCTGACTCTACTGCATGCCTCCTTCCATAGCACCACACTGCTTCGGCACAGGAGGTCTAGAAACAGCCACGGACAGCAAAACAGCAGAACAGACAGGCAGTCTGTGGCTCATTTTACACATGCACACAGAAGGCGCAGCACGAGTTTCAACAATTCAGAGTGAACAAATGCAAACCACAAACCGACCCACACAGAATAAAATCCCAATCTTTACCTCTGCTCTCTGGATGGTACTGCTGCAAGATGCTAGAGCTAGGCTCAAAGTTAGGGTATTTTAAGCAACCTATCTTCCTGACATTTACGAGAAAATAGTGAGAGAAAAGGGACATAATCATGTCTTCTGAATCCTCAGAAGTGAACCAAAAAGTTCACTGGTCTATGATCCAGCAACCCTATTTCTGGGTGTATTTCCTAGTGAAATCCTCACACAGGTCAACCACAGACAGCACAAGGATGTTGGTGACAGGACCATGTTGGGTAGCAGATGATCCCCATGAGAATGGGCAAGGTCCCCAAAGAGCATGTACATGATGAATACTATGCAGCAGCCACAAGCAATGGATGAAATACATACACTGGACAGATCCAAAAACAGTAATGAGAGAAAAGGAAACAAAAGGATCCGTAGCACCAGGCCATTTGTGCCATTTTACTTAAGTTAAAAACATATGCACGCAACTAAAACTTTAGATTAACAAAACCATACACAAAAAACCCATGTATGCACAGAGAGTAGCAATTGATAATAAACCAATACATCAAATATATTCACATGGTTGTCTATGGTGGGGAGAACAGACGACAGGAATGAAAGGAAGAGATCAATGTATGAAGGAATAAAACCAAGACAGCTGTCAGGTCTCCAGGAAGTCCTGCTTGCCTCTGCTGATGTCTCCCACCCTCCTCCACCACACCTGTGTTCGCCATTGTCCCCAAGTGCCCGGCTGTGGTGGAGCTTCCCCAGACAAGCCCCTCACCCAACCCTGCCATCTTAACTGTTCTTATGATAATGTAAATACTCTCACCCAACTCTGCCATCATAACTGAACTTGTGGTCATGTATACTCCCTTGCCCCTACGCCCGACCACTGTAACTGAACTTACTCTGCAACACCCATCGCCCCCAAAAAACTACCCAAACCTATAAAACCAACTCCTATCCCACTGCCCTTTGCAAATGCCCTTTTTGGCCTTAGCCCATCTGCACCCAGGTGAATAAACAGCCATGTTGCTCACACAAAGCCTGCTGGGAAGGTCTCTTCATTCAAAGCGTGTGTTTTTTCAACAGCCTCTCTGCCAAGACCGGTGAGACCAGCAACAGTGTGTCAAACACAGAATAGCATTAACTCAACACCATGTACTGGAGGGTGGTCCAAAAAGGAAAAAAAAGAAAGGAAAAATAAGAACTATTAATAAAAACTAGCAAGCAATCAACGATTCTGCAAAAAAAAAAAAAAAAGTCTTGCCTCAATTTTATATGTACATACGTACACACACACACACACACACACACACACACACGGGAGGGGGGTGTCTCATTACATTACCCAAGCTGTCTCCAACTCTTGGGCTCAAGCAATCCTCCCACCTTGGCCTCCCAAAGTATGGGATTACAGGAGTGAGTTGCCGCACACACCTGGCCCCTCAGTTTTTTAAATGCTTTCTTTCACCAACGAGATAACCAGTTGAGTATGATAAACAGTAGCACTGGGGCCCATCACTATATCAACACAGTCCCTGCATCTCAGAGATGAAGCTGGAGGGGCTCAAATGGAGGCCTTCATTGCAATGCCTCCCTCGCAGTGAGGGCCTAGGATTGCTGGTCACAAGGCCACCTGCTTCCAATTGGATGAGCCACGTCACAGCTCTCTTTACATTTCTTATTTGCAAAAGGAGGGGTTCAATGGGACAATCTACACCTGAAATTGCTTCCTGCTCTAACACTTGACACTTGCACAAGTGTGTGTGTGTGTGTGTGTATACTACAACATAGCCAATCTTATGTTCTAAACTGTGATTAATTTTGTGCATATGTTACTGTCTCTAGCAGGTGGACACGGAGGCTGAATCCACTTTCTCCACTTAACCGCAGGTTACTCTGTGTCAGGCACCAAACTGGACACTGAACAGTACAAGGGGCAGGAAGAGCTCCTTCCCGGAGCTTAAACTCTGATGAGGGATCCAGACAAGTAAACAAGCCCCAGAGCACTACCTTGTGATCAGCATTGTGACAGGGACACGACAAGGTCCCAAATGGAACTAGGAGTGGGGCCTGCACTGCCCTTTGGGGCCAGTGGGTTGGGATGACAGTGATGCTGGGAAAGCCTTCTTGTAAGAAGGAAAGTTTAGGCTGAGACTAAAAGATAAACAGGCCAGGCATGGTGGTTCACACCTGTAATCCCAGCACTTTGGGAGGCTGAGGCTGGAGGACTGTTTGAGTCCAGGGGTTCAACACCAGCCAGGGCAAAATGGCAAAACCCTATCTCTACAAAAAAGACAAAAAATTTGACTGCATACCATGTACCTGGTAATTAAAAAAAAAAATTAAATGGGCATGCTGGCATGCACTTCATAGTCCCAACTACTCGGCAGGCTGAGGTGGAAGGATCGACTGAGCTCGAGAGGTTGAGGCTAGAGTAAGCCATGATTGTGCCACTGCACTCCAGCCAGGAAGACCATCTCAAAAATAATAAAAAATAGAAGATAAGCAAAAGTCAGCCAGACAGACAAGGGGTATCCCAGGTCCAGGAGTCAGGGGTGAGAAAGAAAGAGTTCCAGGTAGAAGGGGCATCATGTGCAAAGGCCCCGGGGTGACACAGAGACTGTTCTTTCAAAACAAAGGGAGAATACTGATATGGTTGGATCAGAAAGGTAGACACCTATCAGCAGCTGATGCGTGCAGCAGGCTGTATTTTCCCAAAACAGCCTCAGGACTATTTCCAGTCCCACACGTACTTCTAGAACCTTGCCGTTCTTCATCAAACACTGGAGTCTGTTTTCTCTCCCCTTGAACCTGGGTGGGCTTGGGATTGTTCTGACCCAGAGTGCGGCCCAAATGCTATGATTTGTAAGGCTAAGTCACACAAAAGATGGAGCCACTGCCCAGCTCTCAGGACCCTCACCCTTGGAAGTTTGCCGCCATGCTGTAAGGAAGCCCAGGCCACATGGAGAGGCCACCATCAGCATTTGGATCGACAGCCCTTGCTGAGGTCTCTGCGGAGAACCAGACATGTGAGGGAATGAGCCATCCAAAGACATCTGTGGCCGGGTGCAGTGGCACACCTATAATCCCAGCACTTTGGGAGGCCAAGGAGGGCAGATCACTTGAGATCAGGAGTTCGAGACCATCCTGGCTAACATGGTGAAACCCTGTCTCTTCTAAAAATATAAAAATTAGCCAGGTGTGATGGTGGGTGCCTGTAATCCCAGCTAGTTGGGAGGCTGAGGCAGGAAAGTCTCTCGAACCGGGGAGGCAGAGGTTGCAGTGAGCTGAGATCGCACCACTGCACTCCAGCCTGGGCAACACAGTGAGACCCTATCTCCAGCCTGGGCAACACAGTGAGACCCTATCTCAAAAAAAAAAAAAAAAGGACCCGTTCCTGGCCTAGTTTTCAGCTGAGGCCCCAGACATCATAGACCAGCAGAAACTAGCTGCTTCTGCTGTGTCCTACACAAATACGGTACCCGACCCACAGAGTCCATGAGCATAAGTAGTTGTTGTAGGCGACTGAGTTTGGGGTATTTTGTTAGCAGCAACAGTACGAGAATAAATGGATAAAGCATAGTTTATTCATACAATGGAAAACTATTCCAGCAAGACGATGAAAAGTCTACAACCCTGCAGAACAAGATCTGAGTGAAGGAAGCAGACACATGAGTGCCTAGGATCACTGTCTGATCCTATCTACTTAAGGTACAAAACAGGCAAGGCAAGTCCACGCTGTTCCAAGTCTGGAAAGCAGTACCCACTATGGGAGCTGCAACTGGGAAGGCGTATGGTGGGCGGGGCGGGGGGGATTCCTAGGATGACGGTTACACAGAGGTGTTTAGTCTGTGAAAATGCATCAGGATATATACTCACGATGTAATATAAGCACTTCTTTGTATGGAGATTAAATTGTAATAAATAAGTTTCCTTTTGAAAAATGCTGACAGAGCGGCAAAAAAAAATGTAGACATGGACGCTAAAGAGGAAAGCAGGATCAGTGGGCAAGGCTCACTGAGGGTTTAGGTGCATCATTCCAGAAACTGCAGGACTATCCAACAGTTCTGAGGTGGCTTATATTTCAGAAATACTACTTTTGCCATGGTGCAGTAAATGGATTGGCAGGGGTCTAAAAGCTTGCAGAGCAGTTGGGAGTCACTGCAGTCATTCAGGCTATTGGTAGTGTGAATGGAGAGGCCAGCCTGGGCTAGGCTGCCCTGCTGCCCTGCCAAACATTAAGGTCCCTATGCTCCTGGGGCCCCTGGGCCGGCTGCCCAATGGGCCATCTGTTGGACTCAGAATCCAGAAGGGACATCTGGTCAACCCAACTCTGAACAATTATTTGTCTTGATTACTGAGTTTTTTTGGCATCCCCTTATATTTTCTCCCTGGCTCTGGCAGAAAGTGTATGGGTTAAAACGATTTTTAAAGGGTTTGCTCTCTTGGACATGTTATTAGCTTTGAAGTCAGAGAATTAGGGGTGTAGAAGTTAATGATATTCAAGTGGCTTGCTTGGGCAACTGGGTAAATGGTGGTTTTCGCAGAGACATAAACTCTCTAAGGGGAACGGGCTGCTAGAAAGGGGGCAGGGGTGAAGATGACGGTAGAGTTTTGGGCATACCAAGCTACAGGAAAGTGAGAAACATGTAAGTAGAAATAGCTGGTTTATCTGGTGTGAGGGGGCTGAGGCCCAGGGGGAAGATCTGGACTGGAGATGTGGATTAGGTCAGATGAGCCCACTCCAGGAGAATGTACAAAGATCCAAGACTGAGCCCTGAGGGGAAACCATTTAAGGGAACAGACGTAAACACCTGGGCAAAGACAGTGGACACAGGAAATAGAAGAGAGCAGTGAAGAATAACATTTACAGCAGGATCAGAGGAAAAAAATAACCCTCCGCCCCAAACAAATGATGCTGCCAAACTGGAGATGTCTATGTGCAAAGCAACTCTTCTTGCCTTCTTTTTCCCCCCTTTTCTTAAAAGGCAATAGTGCTACTAAAAGACTGCATCCTAACTTTGGTTAAACAACTCAGATCTTTAAAATGATGACCCAATTAACCCTATTCATCCCTTTAGCTAAAGAGCAAAAGAAAGTACCATTTTTCTGACTTTCTTGGGTCCCTTTGGTGTTCCTCTGGCATCAGCTTGATTCTATCCATTTTCTGAATGAAGCAAGGTAGGAGGGGGTGGGACCCTCACATTTTTTAATGTACCCAAAATAACTCAGTGAGGGACTTCTGGCCCATTTCACAGAAGAGGAAAAAAAAAAAGAGTCAGACAAGTAAGAGAATAGATGTTAGGTGAAAAGAGAAATGTGTTCTCTGGCCTTGGCTACCAAGGCCAAATTTAAAGCAATGATTAGGGTGATTTCATTTTGTGCCTTGGAGGGAGTGGGTTGTGTGGCTGCAGAAGTGGTGAGGAGCTTATTGCATAGATGCTGGACCCCAGCACCAGCCGCGGCCCTGCTTATCCACTGCAGCAGCTGGTCTCAGGGGCCCTCACAGACACCTGGGATAGTCTTCCTTCAAAGGTCCTGCTATATAGCAGGATCACTGCGTCTGTAGCTTTTTGGACAAATATTTGAGTTTGGCTTTAAAAGGCAAAACCAATTAACTGGACAATATGTGAAAAAGGAACGGTAGGTGTAGATCAGAGCCCCATTCTGCCACTGGAGAAAGGGACTGGCCGCAGTAGCACAGCTGCCCCACTGCTGGTGCCCCCCTGCAAACTGAAACTGACCTTGGCCTGGCTAGTATTAATTGGTTCATGACTTTCTGAGACAGGGTCTTGCTCTGTCACCCAGGCTGGAGTACACTGGCGTGATCACAGCTCAATGCAGCTTCGTCCTCCAGGGCTTAAGCCATCCTCCCACCTCAGTCTCCTGAGTAGCTGAGACTACAGGTAACATGCAACCGTGCCCAGTTTTTTTTTTTTTTTTTTTGGTAGAGACAAGGTCTCGCTATTGTTGGCCAGGCTGGTCTTGAATTCCTGGCCTCAAATGATACTCCTGCCTCAGCCTCCCCAAACACTTGGATTAAAGCCATGAGCCAACTGTGCCTGGCCCTTCTGTACTATTTTTTAATTTTTCTGAATGTTTGAAAGTTTTTATAATAGTTTTTTAAACCTGCAGTGAATTGTGTGATATTCACATTAAGCAGGATAAATAAATGATTATAAATAGCTTCACCTCAGCTCAAATTTTGCTGCCATGTGGGTTAAGAAAAACCGTTTCGTTTTCAGAGTGTTCTGGATTTCAGATTTGTAGATAATAGATGTATTAATTTTGTGGTGTTACCATTCTCATGTACATCTTTAACCCTTCTAGGTTGACCATTGTGTGTGACATTCTGTGCAGATCCAGTTAACGTTTCTCCGTGTTAATTAGTCAATCCCCTACCATTATCTATTAAGCAATCTATCCTTTTTCCATTGCTTCATAGTGCCCCCCTTATTGTAAATTAAATTCCCATACGTACATGGGTCTTCCTCTGAGATCATTATTCTATTTTATTTGTCTATTACCTGTTTTTGCGCAGACATCATTTGCTTTTAGTACTATGGTTTGGAAGCTTATAAGTTCCCTTTTCTCTTCTTTCTAAAGTTTAACTTAGGTAATCCAAATGCATTTAAAAATAAAATTTCTTCAAAAAAATCCAATTAGAAGTCTGAATGAGTTTTACTTGTAGTAGACTGTATTTTCCAAAGATAGCTGCACCAATATAAATCTCACCGCACATGACCTTCTTACAATGTGATATCAGCACTCCTCTATCGAGACATGGGGTCTGTGTTCCCTTGTACCTGGAGTGACTTCCCCACTTGCCTCAACCAACAGAATGTGGCAGATGCTGTGTGACTTCCAAGAGGCAGTCAGAAAGATAAAATGGCTTCAACTTGGTTCTCTTTTGGGACAAGGGCTGTGGGAGCCCTGAGTCAACATGTACTTAGTGCAGTGACCCAGAAGGCACCACATTGGAGAGATCACATGGAAAACGTACACAGAAACAGAGACGCTGGAGAACTGCAGCTGTCCCAGACCCCGACTGCTTGAGTCTTCCCAGACATCAGGCATGTGAGTGAAAAGCCTTTGAGATGGTCACAGCCACAGCCACCATATGACTGCAACCTCAAAAGAGGCTTCAAAAGTCAAAAATGCCTGGCAGAGCTGCTCCCAAATGCTTGGTTCACAAAAACTGTGAGATATAATGATTATTACTGTTTTAAGCTATTATGTTTTGGAGTAATTTGTTACCCCACAGTTACTGAAATAGCACTGAATTTCTAAGTCAAGGAGAAAAGAGATTATCATTTTATAGTACTAGATCTCATGCAAGGACATAGAATGTCTTTCCATGTATTTGGATCTTCCAGAGAGGTTCTACATATCGTTTAAGTTAATGAGAGAAACTTTATGGTTTCTTCTGCTACTGTTTTGTTTCTTATAATATTTCTAGTTAATTATTGATGGCCTAGAGAAAGCCAATTTAATTTGACAGATTTTGTTCACATTTGCTCATATCAAGTAAAAATAAAGTGTTATCTCGTTCCTTCTAATTCTTATATTTAATTTTCCTTTCCTTAACCTGTTGGTCAGCACCTCCACTATTATGTTTAACAAAATTTCTTCCAGGCCGGGCATGGTGGCTCATGCCTGTAATCCCAGCACTTGGGGAGGCCGAGGCAGGTAGATCACCTAAGGTTGGGAGTTCAAGATCAGCCTGGCCAACATGGTAAAACCCCAGCTCCACTAAAAACACAAAAATTAGCCGGGTGTGCTGGTGCATGCCTGTAATCCCAGCTGCTCAGGAGGCTGAGACAGGAGAATGGCTTGAACCCGGAAGGCAGAGGCTGCAGTGAGCTGAGATCGCACCACTGCACTCCAGCCTGGGCAACAGAGCAAAACTCTGTCTCAAAAAAAAAAAAAAAATCTTCTATTGAATAAACGTTTGCTGTAGATTTTTGGTACAACATTTTAAAATCAAATTGTTTCTTTGTCATTATTTTGTTGAGAATGTTAAACATAAAATGGCACTGAACTCATCAAATTTGTTTTCTGTATCAAGTGACATAATTGTGTCTTCTTCTTTGGTCTATTGATGTAACAGGGTCTCTGATGTTGAACCAGTCTTATCTTTTGGGGGAAAACAGTACTTGTGATATATGTCCTCAATATACTATTAGATCAATTGGCTGATACTTTATTTGGGGTTTCTGTAATAGAGGTGCCAGGGAGCTTTTTCATTTGTGATCAAGCATTAGTATCTATTTAGTCTTTCTTCTGTAGTGGTCAGTTTCTTCAAAGAAAGAGTCTCCACACTCTTGTCTCTACCACTGAACTTTTGGAACTGAATGGGAAACAAGTTTGGAGCCTGGCTGCAGAGATGCCTTCTGACCCTGTGGTTTGGCATCTCACTCCTACTTCCCTTCCTAGGTGCTTGGCCAAGTCCATGCACTCCTGCTCTCCAGAGGAGCCCTCCCAACAGGTACAGGGCTCAGAAGGAGAGTCACCTGACAGAGGGGCAGCAGCAGCAGCTTCTACATACAGGACTTTCCAACTGTCCTCTTGTCTCTAAAGTTAATTGTGATCTGGCTAACAATTGGTGGAATGTCCATAGGAAGGGCTTATCAGTAGCCTCCAAAAGGGTAAAACTTCCATATACTGACTTGTCCACAAGCTGAATTAAAGGGAAAATAAAAAAGCAAGTTACAGACATGTACAATGTGACACCCTTAGCAAACAAAGAAAACCCATTCATGCTTGCACACACATAAGGAAGGATATACTTCTGAGCGTACACACCCATGTTTCACAAGGGCTACCTGGTCACCCAAAAGCAGGGAGATCAGGGCAGAAGAAGGGGTAACTTTAAGCTTCCTATATTGTTTGATTCTGTGATGATGAACTCAAATTACTTTCATAATTAAAAAAAATTAAGTCCCCCCACACCCTAATGCCTACACTTATTATCCCTGATCTCAGCTAAAAGTCACAATAGTTGGCACTGCTACTACAAAGGTGTAAGTGACAAACAGCTAGAATGTGGCTCTGGCCAGAACAAACAACAAAACCCTGGAGGAGTTGAAGAGTTGCTGTTGATGGCAGTAGTCTAAGGCATCCCCAACTCAGGGAGGTGCTAACACGTCCAGCCTTACAACACGCAGGGGTGACCTGCCAACCCCAGTGAGGAGCCTCAGCCGCAGGCGCCTCTGGGTTGGCAGAGTGTACTAGAGTAAGAAGGGAACAGCCTTCCCCAGGCTTTCTTATCATTTTTGCTTTCCCTCATCTTCAGCTCTAGCTGCCTGCTATCACTTGGAATACTATAATTACCAAGGCAATGGGATTGGTATAATTTCTCCTACCATGAAAGCACATTCTCTTTTTTTCCTTATTTGAAAGCACAAGAGTTACTTAGCAAGGGTCACAGGGACACGGCCTATCTCTCACGTGAAGTAGGGTGAGACACACTCACTCTGCATTCCTGCAGGACCAGGTCTGCACCCCGTGCACCTGCTGGTTTGCTAGGCCCTGTGAGGGGCAAAGGACGGGACATGTGCTGCTGAGGGAGCAGCAAGGGTGAGCTGGGGCAGAGCCAGCAGTCGGTTCTTCCAAAAAGCCCTCTCTGGCTTTCCCCGATACAAGACACATGGGGTGCCAGGTATTACGAGAAGGGCCAAGAGCAGGCTGAAAAGGTCTCCGTTCTCTCTCCACAGCAGCTCTGAGTCCATTGCTCATTTAGCTCTTCCATGGAGCGGGGCGGGCAAGTAGGAAGAAGAAAAAAATGAGAGTGGCAGCCCACATTTCTAGAGCCACTCCTATGTGCCAGGTTCTAGGAGATTTATTTACATTGTTGCATTTAGTCCCATGAATCTATGCTCTAAGCACCATTATTTATTTTATTTTATTTCATTGATTGATTGATTGAGACACAGTCTGGCTCAGTCACCCAGGCTGGAGTGCAGTAGCGCGACCTTGGCTCACTGTAACTTCTGCCTCCCAGGCTCAAACGATTCTCCTGCCTCAGCTTCCCAAGTAGCTGGGATTACAGGCGTCTGCCACCCAGCCCTGATAATTTTTGTATTTTTAGTAGAGGCAGGGTTTCACCATGTTGGCCAGGCTGGTCTTGAACTCCTGACCTCAGCTAATCCACCTGCCTCAGCCTTCCAAAGTGCTGGGATTACAGATGTGAGCCAGCACTATTATTATTCCTACTTTACAGATGAAGAAATAGAGGCCCAGGAATGCAAAGGTTAGACAGCTATGAGTGACCAGAGCCAAGATCCCAAACCAGGCAGCCTGACCTGGGGGTAAGAGAGAAAGAAATGCCCAGTGCAAAGTTGGGGGTGGAGAGGAATAAAACAAACCAACACTCAAGACTTGTTCCTCTTTTTCAGTCAAGGACAAATCAGGTCCTTATCTCAAAGGTTAGTTAATGGGAGACTCGAGGTAGGGAAAAAGTTTCCAAGAATAATATTCCCATATTCCTTGGGGTGATCTAGAAATATATACAATGAACTATAAGAAACATAGGGAGGCTGTGTGCAGTGGGTCACATCTGTAACCCCAGCACTTTGGGAGGCTGAAGTGCGGGAGGATCGTTTGAGGCCAGGAATTCAAGACCAACATGGGCACATGGTGAGAACTCATCTCTACAAAAAATTAAAAAATAGCCAGGCAGGGTGGTGCACGCCTACAGTCCTAGCTACCTGGGAGGCTGCGGAAGGAGCAACACCTCAGCCTGGAAGGTAGAGGCTGCAGCGAGCCACGATCATGCCACTGTATTCTAGCCTGGGTAACAGAATGAGACTTTGTCTCATTAATTTTTTTTTTTTTGAGATGGAGTCTCACTCTGTCACCCAGGCTGTATGTAATGCAGTGGCACAATCTCTGCTCACCGCAACCTCCACCTCCCAGCTCGAGGGATCCTCCCAACTCAGCCTCTCGAGTAGCTGGGACTAAGGCACACACCACCACCCCTAGCTATGTTTTATAGTTTTGGTAGAGATGGGGTTTCACCATGTTGCCCTGGCTAGTCTCGAACTCCTAAGCTCAGGTGATTCCCCTGCCTCAGCCTCCCAAAGTGCTGGGTGCTGGGATTTACAGGCGTGAGCCACTGCACCTGGCCAAGACCCTGTGTCTTTAAAAAGAAAAGAAATATCAGTAATGGAGTTTTGTATTTTCACAAAAATCCTAAGCCAGGAGACTATCTCCAATACTTCTCTAGTGCCACCTAGCATGAGGGGGGCAGATACACACAGAGAGGTCACAGCCAGCTTTTCCAGAAGGCCACTTTTCCCCTCCTTATTGCTGAACAAAGGCAGCGACTGCACTGTGTCTGGAGTTTCCCTCCTCTCATTCCTTCTCTGATTGAGTCTTCCATTCACAGAGCTTAGTGGAAGGTCTGCAAGGTGCTTGCAAGCATTCACCTCTCTTGATAGCCCCTGAATTTCAGAGTTCACGTAGTAACTTCACAAGCTTCATCATTCACTCTAGGAACAACCAGCATTGTCTTCCTTGATTTATTAATTCAAATACTTTTAATTATTTTTAATTACTTTTAAAGATCAAGGTCTTTGGGCTAAAATTAAAAATACACCAACGAAATACCACAATACATTCTTCCAAAACTAAATGCCATGCACATCTATCCACAGCAAACACTGAATGAAGCACCCTGGATGCCAAGCAGCGTGGAGGTGGCAAACATCAGAGATGAAGGGAGAGAAAGTACAACGGTTAGGGCCTGGCTGGAGATGCCCACCCCAAATCTAGGCTGGAGTGAAACCCTCACCTCCAGGAATGTGGACACCCTACAGGCAGGCTAGAGAGTCTGCTCAGACCTCCCTGAAGGCACTCCCTGCAGATCAGGGTGTGAGGAATGACCCAGGGCTTTCCAGAGTCTGGCTGTGGGTGCCCAGGTTGCTGCTGGCGTGGCGCACAGGAAGAGGCACTACACAGGAAGCTAACAGCAGATACGTTCTCATCCAAGCCTGTCCCCAGCCACTCGCGTGACTCTGCACAAATCTTAGCTTTGTCTCCTGTTTTTCACTTGTACAGTGAGCCTTATGCCTCTAAGTTCCCTTCCCATTATAAAATCTCTGGAAAGTTAGAGATTATTGTCATATTTCTTTCCTACCACAGGTCCCCTCAAGGGGAAGTGCTGGGAGAACCTTGGGTTCTTCTACCCTGAAGAAAGAGAGCACTATCTCCAGGTAAACAAAAGGAGCTGGGAAGCCCCAGGCCTCCCACGTGGTAAATGTTCTATAATACTGCCAGAACTGATACCTCGGTTAAAAAAAAGTCTGTATTAGAAAAGGCAAGGGGATACTTGTTATTCACACACAGCCTGTAACTTAGAAGATTCCTCCTCGTTTCTCCCACATGTGGCATATGGCCAGCCCCGCCTCTCCTAGCACCACGGTACAGCCCCCTACCCCACAGGAGCCTCCATTACCCACAGTGGCTCGATGTACGTACAGAGGCTCTTACAAAGACACGAAAGACTGAGGACCATAGGAACATTCATCTTGCCACAGGTGGTCAAGAGGAGCCTGATATGGGGGCATCCCCACTCCTCCTGGGTGATCCTGCTACACACACAGATGAGAAAGTGAGCACAGGGGCATGCGGCCAAAGCTGCTGTGGAAAGGTGAAGACACAGTCCACATTTGCAATCTCTCTTACTTAGCTCTTTTAATTGACTCTGATAATTCATTTCACTTCAGCAACTGCCAACTTTAGTAAAAGGTCAGAGTACTGGCCATGAGCCACTGTCGATGGAAACTTCTCAGCTGCCTTCAGAGATGCCTTGAGAGGCCGGTACTCCATGTGCACAGGCCTCTGCTGCCTTCATCTCCAAGGGCTGTGCTCCACGCTGCTTCCCAGGGAGACAACGACCAGTCATTACCTTCTTCTGCCATGCTCTTGAACACAGAAGGTTCTAAGCCTGTTATTACAAATGAGCCAGAACAGCTCTGTCAAAGCAAGTTCTGTAAGCTGTCTCCATTCTTCTGAAGTGACTGAACAGCCATTTGCTTAGATTTCTCATTTCACTTAGATCTCGCAGCGTAACAAGGAGAACATGAATATTTTTTTCATTGACACTTTGTCAAGTCAAAAGTGTAACCTAATTTTAAGCCTCTCTCACAGATTACCTTAAGGAAAATACAATATAAACCACTGTCTTCCACTGTCTCGGCAGCAGGCTCTTGGGAAAGGGAACCTCTCCCAGTTCTACTACACTTGGGCCAGCTGTCAGTAAAAGCTGTCGTCAGCCAGGTCAGAAGCTGATGCAAAGGATCTGGTTCCTCAGAAGAGTGCTTTAAACCAAGCTGGTGGCAAGACGACTCACTCTGTTAAGAAACCTGGTAGAGTCAAAGTCATACTGGGGTGTAGGGCTCGATTGAGAACTCCCATACTTTTAATGTCTTCTTCCCTAGGTAACTTCACCATCACACACACATGCAAAATCAAATCACAAAACTGCTGGCAAAAACATCAGAGCTGTCCATCGACAGATGAATGGATAAAGGAGACATGGTACATATATACTGTGAAGTACAATTCACCCATAAAAAAGAGTAAGAGCCAGTTATCTGCAACAACATGAGTGGAACTGGAGATCATTATGTTAAGTGAAATAAACCAGGAACAGAAAGACAAACATCATATGTTCTTACTTATTGGTGGGATCTGAAAACCAAAACAACTGAAGTCATGGACACAGAGGGTAGAAGGATGGTTACCAGAGGCTGGGAAGGGTAGTGGGGGGAGGTGGGGATGGTTAATGGGTACAAAAAAAAAAACAACAGAAAGAATGAGTAAGACCTACTATTTGATAGCACAAAAGGGTGATTATAGCCAGTTAATAACTTAATTGCATATTTTTAAATAAAGAGTGTAATTGTTTTGTGTGCAATTCACAGAATAAATGCTTGAGGGTATGGATACCCCATTCTCCATGATGTGCTTATTTCACATTGCACGCCTGTATCAAAGCATCTCATGTACCCCATAAAAACGTACGCCTACTATGTACCACAAAACATTTAAAAAATAATTTTATCCATGCCCAGAGCTGTTTGTAAAAAAATACACAAACAAAATAATAATTTTAAAAATTTTTTAAAAATCAGAGCTTCATAGCAGGATCTGAATTCATTAGTGTCCCCTGAAGGGGAGTCACCACTGCACAGCCTTATTGAGAACTTCCTTTCCCATTTTCTTAGTCTTTCCTCCTCATGCAGTTATGAAACTCTAGTACCCTCATAGTACAGAGTAGAAATAGAGACGGCCTCAGAAGTCTACCATCAAAATCAAGGGTGCAGCCAAGATTAAAATCCAAGTTTTCCGGCCGGGCACGGTGGCTGACGCCTGTAATCTCAGCACTTTGGAAGGCCGAGGCAAGTGGATCACTTGAGGTCAAGGAGTTCAAGACCAGCCTGGCCAACAGGGCAAAATCCCATCTCTACTAAAAATATAAAAATTAGCCGGGCATGGTGGTTTTTGTCTGTAATACCAGCTACTTGGGAGGCTGACAGGAGAATCACTTGAACCCAGGAAGTGGAGGTTGCAGTGAGCTGAGATCATGCCACTATACTCTAGTCTAAGCGATAGTGAAACTGTCTCAAAAAACAAACAAACAAAAAACACGGATTTCCTGAGTCTGGTATGCTAGGGTGGATTTCATCGTCATGGTGCTCAAATGTAGACATAGGATATATTTCCCTGCTCCTGCCACAGGCAAAGTGGGACTATCCTAACTTAGAAAACCGTTGGCAGGGCACGGTGGCTCATCCTTGTAATCTCAGCACTTTGGGAGGCCAAGGCGGGCTGATCACAAAGTCAGGAGTTTGAGACCAGCCTGGCCAACACAGTAAAATCCTGTCTCTACTAAAAATACAAAAATTAGCCAGGCATGGTGGTGTGCGCCTGTAGTCCCAGCTACTTGGGAGGCTGAGGCAGGAGAATTGTTTGAACCCAGGAAGCAGAGGTTTCAGTGAGCCAAGATTGCGCCACTGTACTCCAAGCTGGGCGACAGAGTAAGACTCCTGTCTCCAAAAAAAAAAAAAAAGAGAGAGACAAAAAAAACTGTGCCATCACCTTGGTTTATAACAGCAAGTCCAAGCACTTCTGGGTTTCCTACAACTTGCTCCTCATATCCTGGGCTGTACCAAATAATCAAACCAAGTCTAGTCATAAAATCCTAGCCAAACTGTCTGTCTGATTCCCTAGATTCGTAAAGGAGTGAAGAGAGAAATGAGACAAAGGAACGTGAAGAATGTGACTTCCAAGGGTCAAATGAAACAAAGTCAGGCTGAAGGAGAGAGAGGAGGGATCAAATCCATCAGCCTAAGACCTTTACTCCACTTTTATGGATTTATACAATTTTATGGATTTATACTTTTATACAATTTCCAAACATTACAGGTAGAGCAAAAACTTGGAACTTTTGGCTCCAAACACTTCTCTGCTCACATTCAGAAATGGAAGGATCAGTTAAGACCTGCAAATAAACTTCAAGAGATAGATGGGAGTCTTTTTGATGGCTGAAAAACCAGTTCTTAGGAGATATGAACCATTTCACCACAAACCAAAGTAAGAAGATGGTAATTTTCTTTGATACCCCCACTGCATCTGAGATTTATTATGCTTGCTTCGAATTCATTACGCTCTTCTTTTTGAAAATCCAAGACATCTGGGGCCAAGACTACAAGGGCGAAGGGTAGCTATAAAGCCCTGACACCTACTATGAAAACAGTCCTGACGGTGGGCAGCTCCTCTGGCTCTTCCTATAGCAGGCAGGCCTAACACATTCTGAGGCTTCCTTCACTGCTCCCACATGCTCCCACAGCTGGGGATTAAGGCGAGTATCTAGTTGTTCATATTCAAGTATGAAAAACCTAGCAGGTAGCAGCCCCTTGGAGGGGAAACATTTGGCAGCAGATCATAACAGTCCAAAGAAAACACAAAGTGGTCACCCCCTCCGAACTAAGGCACACAGAAAGCCCAGCGCATCATCTCGGGGATGAGAACCGATTTATAAAGGAGAAATGAGAAGGAACCACGAGGATGTGGAACAACTCTCCTGAGTCCAACCAGCAGAGCAAGATGAGTACTAACGCTCACTGCCATCTACCCTCTACCTCATCTGTCATCAGGTTACCAATTCAACCCAAAGCCCTTTTCCAAAGCAGCCTGATGAGGTTTGCTGCTCACTTTCTGCCCAAGTGCTGGGAGCCCTATTGTCCAGTAGGGCTCTGATTCCCCTTTAATTGATTCCCACTATGGCAGTCATTTCTGGTTTAGAGTAGTTGTCCTGTCTTTAACCATTTATCTCATCCTTTTCAGAGGCCTTGGCCACTGTTTTTCCCCTTAGTTCCTGCTGCCTGCAGTTGTGTTGGGCCAGCAGGTTTGGGGAAATAATTCTTGGGTTTAACAGTTACTGTATTATTCTTAGAGTGCTCCTTACAAGCAAAGCTACTGAAAGCCAAATAAGAAAAAGCTGCATATAATGGATGAGAACAGCCCACTTCAACAGAGCAGCCACAGAGCTCCTCAGATCTAAATGATCCCACACAGAAAGCAAAGGAGTGGCCATGGTGGCGCATGCTTATAGCTCCACGGAGGCTGAGGTGGGAGGATTGTATGGGCCCAGGAGTTTGAGATCAGCCTAGGCAACATAGTGAGACCCCCATTTCTACAAAAATAAAATAAAATATTTTTTAAAAAGAAACAAAACAAAACAAAAAAGGGCAGGTCAAGTATCAGTGTATTTAGAGGACCAGAAACGGTGAAATAGCAGTTCTCTCTCAGGCCTCATTTGTTGAGAAGGTTTACAACAGCAGTGGTCCCTACTTTTCTCCACACACAGCCCATCACATATAAATAGCAGTTTCTGGCTGGGCACAGTGGCTCATGGGATATGCAGGGGTAACCCCAGCACTTTGGGAGGCTGAGGAGGGTGGATCACCGAAGTCAGGAGTTTAAGATCAGCCTGGCCAGCGAAACCCTGTCTCTACTAAAAATACAAAAATTAGCCGGGTGTGGTGGTGCACACCTGTAATCCCAGCTACTGTACTCAGGAGGCTGAGGCAAGAGAATTGCTTGAACCCAGGAGACAGAGGTTGCAGTAAGCCAAGACTGTGCCACTGCACTCCAGCCTGGGGTGACAGTGAGACTCTCAAAAAAATAAGATAAAAATGAAAAATAAAAAGTTTCCAAGGCTGAAGGAAAGAAGCAATTCCACTGACTTCTTTGCAAAGCAGCTGTTATGACGATCCTGAGGCCAGGGAAGATGAATCCCTTATTTATAAAAATGAAAGAGATTGAGATAGTGCCTGAAAGGCCAGAATGAATCTGGTCACTCTGCCATAACAAACAGGTCAAGCCCTGGCTGAGGAATAAATTGCTCCTTAAGGAGCTTTTCTTAATCTAGCACCTCTCCATCCAGGATCAAATCAATATATTAAAAAAATCTCCAAGTATTGATCAAACCTGGTGATTCAAGCAGAGCAAAGAAGAAAACAAAACTCTGTGGCCATCTATATTTGTATCAGAATAACCTTACTAAATTCCATTTAAATTAGAAATCTGGCATGAATAAGCAGGAAACAAGCACATGAACTACACTGGAGTCAAAGGAGCAGGGAAATGCAGCAGGATGTCAGGGTGGGGGAATTCCAAGATGCCCCAGTGGTACCTGATTCTGAATGAGAGAAACCCCCAGGAGATTCTGAACAAATCTGAAAGAAAATGCAACAGCACCACGGTACTCTGTACAGAGGAATGCCCATCAAAACAAGAATCTAAATCTCTAATACCAGCTACCCAGGAAACTGAACTGGAGGATACCACAGGCCTGAATGCATCTGGAGAGGAATCTAGTGGCATTAAAAAGTCTTTTCCTGGCCGGATATGGTGGCTCAGGCCTGTAATTCCAGCACTTTGGGAGGCCAAGGCAAGTGGATCACACGACGTCAGGAGTTCAAAACCAGCCTGGCCAACATGGTAAAACCCCATCTCTACTAAAAATACAAAAAGTAGTCAGGCATAGTGGTGCGCACCTATAATCCCAGCTACTCAGGAGGCTGAGGCAGGGGAATCACTTGAACCTGGGAGGTGGAGGCTGTAGTGAGCTGACACCATGACACTGCACTCCAGCCTGGGCCATAAGAGCAAAACTCCATCTCAAAGAAAAAAGAAGTCTTTTCCATGAGACAAGTTCTAGGAATGAAAATGAGGATCTATCCTCTCACATCATGATACTTGTGAACTTCAGTATCTGTATCTTCAACATCTTTGTCCAAACAGAGGACCACTACCAGATTTATTTGTTAACCAAGAAAGGTAAACATCGACATCACACATAACATCGACATCACACATAATCTTATACCTGACTTTCAAACCTCTTCTGTTCAGAACCACTAAAACTTACGAGCAGTACTCTAATTGAAAATGATGGAATCCTCTACCACACTTAACCCTTTGAGGGCCTCTGGCCAGAGCTGCCTGATGAAAACGTGAATGAACACACAGTCACTTGGCTTGCATGCTGAGCTGTATAGGATGAAATTGATCCTTTTACAGTTCAACTTCCTTAAACCCGTACCCCTTAAGAAGATGATTCCCATTCATCTTTATGATCCTTACAAACTAGATATAAAAAGGAGTCCTAATGTTATATGGGGAGGGGCAACTACAGAACTGACTAACAGCTATTGATGGCTAAAATGATTACAGTCTTCAGAATTTTCTCCAATGGCAAATATTCCCAATTACATAGGAATATAACGTGCCTCCTCAGCAAAGAATGGATCTAAATTCTGAGCAGCTTAGAGACGGCTTGGGTCACTGGTTGGCAAATGTCTTTATTGAGGAAATACTGGAGCAGAAACATTGATGGTTTTCTTAGAAGCTTGTATTACAAGAGACACCCCTTTTGTCCTTCAAGGATGTGTCCAGTTGGATACAAGGCTGGCTTTCCCACGTAATGCTACTTTTAGTAGGAAAGGCAAAAATTACCCCCACAAGACTAAGTGTTTATACTGTTTTTCTTCTGTAAAATCAAAGACCTTTAATCTCTAAGGTCACTTAGAAAGCCAGGTAGGGTCCCGAGGTCAGGACTGCAGCATTCTTTTGTCTTTCCAGCAGAAATGAGACTCTACAGGCTGGTAGGAAGGAGCTCCTTCCTCCACGCAGGCAGCTGTGTGTCCACAATGCTCTGTGGACAAAGGAAGGAAAAGGCCTCTTGTAGGGAGATGAGCAATGCCTGTCATCAGGCCTGCAGTCTATCCAAGACTCCAATGTCTGAGGACAGAACACAACCTACTCCTGGGCTGGTAGAATGGAAAGTGCTGGAACCAAGTTCTTCAAAACAGAGACATCCAATAACTTAAATCAGGACACTGGCTCTGCTGCAAGAAGGTGAGATTCTAAATCATACGTTGGGGACCAGAAAGACAGAATGGATACACACACACACGAAGGAGTGGTTCTAAATTCTAGTAAACCTGGGCGACGGAGCAAGACGTCACCTCAAAAATAAATAAATAAAAATAAATAAATAAAATAAAAATATATAAATTCTAGCAAGCCAATGTTGCCACTTTATTTAAACCTGAGAAACAGTTCCTTTAAAAAGCATTAAAATGGGAGCAAGAGGAAGAGTCCAAATGATGTTCCCACACTTCTCAATTCACTCCCTGCCTCAGTGTAGCATGGGGTGATGCCTGGCCCTGCTTGTTGCAAGAGGAAAGCCATCTCTCTACAAACAAACACCTGCCTACCCACTCTGCCTGTTACAAAGGGCCTTCTTTCTGAATTTGCTCTGGGAAGCTGATATGATCACACTAACAGGTTCATCAAGACACCCTACTCCTTTAATTTCTCCTCTAAAACAAGAAAGCTATAAAAAGACCAAGAAGAGAGTCAGATTCTCTTGTCTGGACTTGACCTGTGAAAAAGGCTACATAGAGAAAAAGAGGGCTGGGATGGTCCCACTGACGTGGGCAGTGAAAGCCAAGGCACCATTGCCAGGGAACAATTCCCACATTCCTAGAGAAGCCATGCTCTACGTGAATAGGTAAGGCCAATCTCCCAGGGGTATTAGTATCAGGAGAGAAATCAAGTAATGCCACCACAGAACTTAGCTGGAGAAAACAGCCAGGGGAGCACAAAGTGCTAGTATTACCTGACTGCTAAATTATTAAATTGCTGCTTAAAGTAAACGGCAATGATTCCTTAGACCCTTAATTAAAAGGACCTGACACAGAACAGCATCAAGACTGATAGCACAGCATGAGGCCTGAGAAGCCCACATAGTGGCCTCCATTCTGACCATACCCACACTTTCCCCTACTTCCCTGCAGACCCTATGGAGCAATCTGCCCAGATAATCAGGCAGGAAAAGATGAGCCAGTGCCTGGCTTGTCCCTTGAGGCACCAAAGCGAACAAAGCAGACAGAA
Source organism: Cacajao melanocephalus (assembly GCA_963573385.1). Taxonomy (NCBI): domain Eukaryota; kingdom Metazoa; phylum Chordata; class Mammalia; order Primates; family Pitheciidae; genus Cacajao; species Cacajao melanocephalus. The sequence goes on along the minus strand of CAUYLG010006696.1, from coordinate 124,433 downwards.
CAGGCAGGGTGCCAGGAAGGCAGTGGCGTCAGCTTCTCCCAGCAGGGCCACCCCTCACCACAAATGGACTTTCAGAACCAGACCCAAGAGTCCCCTATCCTCACAACAAATGTCGCTGCATTTACTTTCCTTCTCCAAAGCAAAACTGCTGAAGCCAGGCACCACACTTCTGGATCAACACAGTTCAGGTCCCACTCTGGAAGACAAAAAGCACTCTGCTTGTTGAAACACAGCAGGATGAGGATTTTCCACACAGGCTTCTGCCTTTTTCACAGGAACCAGAGGAGACTAAGGGGCCTTGCTTAGGGGCTTGTCAACAAGGAAGGAAGAAATAATCTAAAATGGAATCAATCCTATTCCCTGAAGGAGAAGATACAGTTCATGCCACGAAAAGCAAAGTTTTGACCAGGGCTTGGGAAGACTCCGATCACCAAAGGGAATGTCTAACAGAAGAACCTGTGCTGCCACGATGAGCCAAACAAAGCCAGCAGAGGTGACCTGAATGGGGACAGGAGCCCAGGAACAACCTGGGAATACCCTAAAACCTTTATTCTAAAGTCTAGACTTTCTCAAAAATGTGATGTGTATATACCAAAGTACAAACTGAAAAGACATTTTCAGAGTTTGTGAGGAAATTACTACTTACAGGAGTCCACTTTGCTTATTTCATAAGTGGATGTGTTTTACAGAATGGGGCACACCTATCATGGGCATTAGGGAAGCTCACAAATAGCCCCTGATAGTCACAGCCACTGGACATTGGCGATTTTTTTTTTCCCTAAGACGGAGTCTCACTCTGTTGCCAAGGCTGGAGAGCAGTGGTACAATTTTGGCTCACTGCAACCTCTGCCTCCCGGATTCAAGTGATTCTCCTGCCTGTTTCCCAAGTAGCTGGGACTACAGGCATGTACCACCAGGTCCAGCTAATTCTGCACTTTTAGTAGAGATGGGGTTTTGCCATGTGGCAAAGCTGGTCTTGAACTCCTGACCAGGTGATCTGCCTGCCCTGGCCTCCCAAAGTGCTGAGATTACAGGCGTGAGCCACTGCACCCAGCCAGTGGCGACTTTCATGTTTTCAGCTGGAGTCCTCAAGTTAGAGAACAAAAATGCTTTTCTGACCCTCTATTCCCACCTCATATGTATATTCAGATAATTGGTGTTTAACTTTATGTTTCTATCTAGCCACCCACCTGAACTAATTTTATTAAGTGGGGTGGGAAGTGAGATCATTCCCCCAACTCCCCGCCCCCGCCACCCCCCCCCCATTTCCTCTGTGATCTATAAATAGAGCTTCAGGAAGGCAATCAGCCTACTTAGAGCAGGAATTTCAGTCCATTTCCTCAGGAGGCTCCTCCCTCACTTCCAATCCAGAAGCCCCATGGAGCTAAGCCAGAAGGTGCCAATTCACATCACGTCCCCAACAGCAGCAAATGAAAAGGCTCAGATTCTCCTCATTCACATGGGTCGCCAGCTTTGCTTTAATTCTGTAAGTCTGTGTTCCACAGAGCAAAATCACAGAAGAGATCATGCAAAAATTAAGACTGCATTTGGTGAAATGCACCACAAAAGTAGGATGGACAGACAAACGGATGGTGGGAAGGAAGGTTGTACAGACAGTTTGTGATAAAGCAATATAGACAATGTTGGCTGCACAACTGAGGTGGGGATTATATGGGTGTTCACTCAACAGTTCTCTCAATTTTACTGTCTATGACACACCTGCCTGCTGGAAATGGAGGTGGCCTTGAAGAAGTGAGAATGGCAGTCATAGCCGTGAGGTCAGAGGACCTGGCCTCACCTTATATAAGCCTGCTGACCTGGAAGAGGCCTGTCGCGTCCCCAAGGTTCTTTATTTAAAAGAGTAGGCATCAAAATCAGGGAGCTTTTACAAACATTTCATGTTTGGGGTCCACTGAGTCTACTGACTCACAATGTGAGGCAGGTGGGGTAATATAACATTATCTTTTTTTTTTTTTTTTTGAGACAGGGTCTGGCTCTGTCACCCAGTCTGCAGTGCAGTGGTGCCATGCTGGCTCACTGCAACCTCTGCCTCCTGGGCTCAAGAAATCCTCCCACCTGAGCCTCTCAAGCAGCTAAAACTACAGGCATACGCCACTACACCCAGCTAATTTTTTTGGTATTTTTGATAGAGATGGGGTTTCACCATGTTGCCCAGGCTGGTCTCGACCTCCTGGGTTCAAGCAATCTTCCAGTTTTGGTCTCCCAAAGTGCTGGGATTATAGGTGTGAGCCACCACGCCCGGCCACATTCTCTGTCTTGATAGGGGTTTGGGTTTCGCTGATGCATGCACTTGGAAAACCCAGTGAACATGTAATTAAAATGTGTACATTTCATTGTATGTAAACTTTCCATCAAGAGGAAAAAGCTATAAACACTTAACACCAATTAATGATGTACATATTGAAATATTTAAAGATAAGTATACAGATATCTGCAGTTTACTTTGAAATGTGTAGAAAATAAGAGGTTGATAGATACATAAACGAGTGGACAGATGGATAGATATGTGATGATTAAACAAGCATAGTTTAAAAAAAGATAGGTCGGGAGCGGTGGCTCATGTCTGTAGTCGCAGCACTTTGGGAGACCGAGGACAGATCACGAGGTCAGGAGTTCAAGACCAGCCTGACCAACATAGGGAAACTCGTCTCTACTAAAAATACAAAAATTAGCTGGGCGTGGTGGCATGTGCCTGCCATCCCAGCTACTCAGGAGGCTGAGGCAGGAGAATCGCTTTAACCCAGGAGGCGGAAGTTGCAGTGAGCCGACATTGCGCCACTATACTCCAGCCTGGGCAACAGAAAGGGGCGACAGACTCTCCTGCTCTCCACAGTGGTCTCTGTCTGTAAGTTTATAAACAGATAAAGATGCAACATGACAGACTTGTAAGTTAAGTCTCATCCTTCTCTGTGAAAATACAGACTGAGGAAAGATTTAGGAAACCAAGTATTTCCTCTGAACACAGTCTTTGATTCTTCAAGACTACCCTTCTGTGTATGGGACTTAGTGTAAAAAAGTTTGAAACATAATTTATATACAATTTATACTTAAATAGGAGAGAAGCTGTGTAAGAACCATTAAGAATATAAAGAGAATGTTGTATTTTATCCCTTTTTGTAATCATCTCATCTCGGGGTAATCAATGTGAGAAAAGTCTTCCATCATAAATTTGACTTCATTAGATACCCAAGAATATTGAAAATACATTGTATAAATTTAGTGAATGTGGGAAAGCTTTCATCCTTATTACATCTTATTTGATACTAGTGAAATCTCCTGATTAAATTCACATGCATGATAGGAATGTTGGAAAGTCTTCAGCATGAATCAGATCTCCTTCAGCATGATCAAATTCATACTGGAGAGAAACCTTATGAATGTAATAAATGTAGAAAAACGTTTAGCCTAAAGCAAAACCTCCCAGAGCGTAAGAAAATGCATACTGGAGAGAAATCTCATGAATGCACTGAGTGTGGTATAGTGTTCTCTCGGGTCTCATCCCTTACTCTACACCCGAGAAGTCACACAGGAAAGAAAGCATATAAATGTAATAAATGTGGAAAAGCCTTCAGCCAGAAGGAAAACTTCCTTTCTCATCAGAAACATCACACTGGAGGGAAAGCTTATGAATGTGGAAAAGTTTCTACTCAGATGCCAACCCTCATCAGACACCAGAAAAATCATACAGGAACCAAATCCTATGCATGTAAAGAATGTGGCAAAGTCTTTAACGGCAAAGCTTATCTCTGAGCATGAGAAAATTCATACTGGAGAAAAACCATTTGAATGTAATCAGTGTGGAAGAGCCTTCAGCCAGAAGCAATACCTCATTAAACATCAGAACAACGAAGCCCACTAAATGTAGTGAGTGTGGAAAAGCTTCTAGCCAGAAGGAAAACCTCATTATACATCAGAGAACCCATACTACAGAGAAACCTTATGGATGTAAAGGGTGTGGGAAAGCTTTCATTCAGAAGTGAAGCCTCATTAGACACCAGAAAAGTCACATTGGAGAGAAACCTTATACATGTAAGGAATATGGGAAAGCCTTCAGTGGCAAATCAAATCTCACTGAGCATGAGAAACTTCATATTGGAGAGAAACCCTACAAATGTAATGAATGTGGAACAATCTTCAGGCAGAAGCAATACTTCATTAAGCATCACAATACTCATACAGGAGAGAAACCCTATGAATGTAATAAATGTGGAAAAGCCTTCTCTCGAATCACATCACTTATTGTACATGTGAGAATTCATACAAGTGATAAGTTATGAGTGTAAGGTCTGTGGGAAAGCCTTCTGTCACAGCTCATCTCTTACTGTGCATATGAGAAGCCACATAGGTGAGAAACCCTATGGTTATAATGAATGTGGGAAAGCCTTTTCTCAGTTCTCAGCTCTTGCTCTGCATAGGAGAATCCATACTGGTGAAAAACCTTCAGTGTAGTGAATGTGGGAAAGCTTTCAGAGAAAAGTTACATCACATTAGATATCAGAGAATTCATACTCATTACAGTTCTCTATGAATGCCTTGGATTTAGCAAAACGTTCAGCAGATTTTACACTTAATAGTGTATTGAAAAATTCATTTTACATTAAAGTGACATGAATGTGGGAAGTCATTCAGCAACAATTCAAAACTTAAATACTGTGATATTTAGTAAGTATTATAGCATAAAGAAAACCTTTTCCCCCAAAAACTCCTACAACAAGCATTATCGATGCCATACTTCTAGGAGTATTTTCCCTGAAGTTAGGATCTAGTCATGGACACTATTTAACGTGTTCCTTCGGCCTACCAGATGCATTAAGAAATTGATATGAGATTTACAAGGATTTGAAATTAAGAGACAAAATTATTTCTGTGATATGTTTTGCTATATTTAGACTTGTAAAACTATAATCATCAAAATTATTTGTTGTTGAAGCAGTCATAAAATTGAGACTGAGACAGAATACTGAATTCAGAAATATGTGCATAAATATATAGGGAACTTTTAATTGATAGAGGTGGTATCCCAAATTAGTGGGGAAGTCATGGCTTATTTAAAAATTGACTCTTCATATGGAAAAATAATAGATCTCTGCCATCAACATACATTAAAATATTTTTCTTAAGAATTCCAAAAGTACTGAAGACTAAAATGCAAAAAGTAACACTTAATACTACAACAAGTTTGGTTTTGTTTTTTGAGACAGAGTCTCACTCTGTTGCCAGGCTGGAGTGCAGTGGCACAATCTCAGCTCACTGAAACCTCTGCCTCCGGGGTTCAAGCAATTCTCCTGCCTCAGCCTCCTGAGTAGCTGGGACTACAGGCGCATGCCACCATGCCCAGCTAATTTTTATATTTTTAATAGAGACGAGGTTTCACCATGTTGGCCAGGATGGTCTCGATCTCTTGACCTTGTAATCTGCCCGCCTCAGCCTCCCAAAGTACTGGAATTACAGGCATGAGCCACCGTGCCCGGCCCACTGTAACAGTTTTAGAGGAAAATGTTTTTAAGAGTCTGGGGCAAAAAGAATTTCTAAAACATTCCAGAATACCTGGCAGTTCCACTCTTGAGTATAGCAGTCCCCTATTTTCTGCAAGGGATGGACTCTCAGACCCCCAGTGTATACCTAACACCCAGATAATACCAAACCGTATGTTTTTTCTTATATATACATACCTGTGATAAAATTTAGTTTACAAATTAGACACAGCAAGAGATTTAAACAATAATAAATACAATGGAACAATTATAACAACATACTGTGATAAAAGTTATGTGAATATGGAAAAAAAAAAGTACTTGGCGGTGGGCAGTAGCGGAGGTGGTGGTCTGTCGCCCAGGCTGGAGTACAGTGCAATCATAGCTTACTGCAGCCTTTAAGTCCAAGGCTCAAGTGATCCTCCTGCCTCAGCCTCCCGAGTAGCTGGGACTATAGGCATGTGCCATGACACTCAGTTTTGTTTTGTTTTGTTTTGTTTTGTTTTGTAGAGGCAAGGTCTCACCATGTTGCCCAGGCTGGTGTTAAACTCCTCAACTCAAGCAATCCTCCTGCCTCAGCCTCCCAAAATGCTAGGATTACAGGTGTGAGCCACCATACTTGGCTACAAGTATTTTTACTTTTTAAATATCAGAATACACTTTATTTTTATTTATTTATTGTTGAGACAAGGTCTGGCTCTGTTGCCCAGGCTGGAAGACAGTGGCACAATCTCAGCTTACTGCAACCTCTGCCTCCCAGGCTCAAACCATCCTCTGATCTCAGTCTCCCAAGTAGCTGGGCCTATTAATTTTTGTATTTTTGGTAGAGACAGGGTTTTGCCATGTTGCCCAGTCTGGTCTTGAATTCCTGGGCTCAAGCAATCCTCCCATCTCAACCTCAGAAAGTGCTGGGATTACAGGAGTGAGCCACTGTACCCAGGCACAAGTATTTTAAAAAGATCCTCAGATGGATTAAACAAACTATGGTCCATCCATACCATGGACTACTACTTAGCAATAAAAAGGAACGGACTACTGAAATACACAAAAGTTTGGAGAACTACGCTAAGTGAAGAAAGCTAATCCGAAGGATTATATGCCATATGATTCCATTTATATAGCATTATTGAAATGATGAAATTCTAGAGCTGGAGAACAGATTAGTGGCTAACTGGTATTAGGGATGGGAGGAGAGAGAGAGATGGGTATGACTATAATGGGAAGCATTAGCGATCTCTGAGGCAGAACAGTTCTTTATCTTGATTGTGGTGTTGGATACATAAACCCATACATGTGATAAAACTACACTAAACTGGGGCTGGACGTGGTGGCTCACACCTGTAATCCTAGCACTTTGGGAGGCTGAGGAGGGTGGACTGCCTGAGCTCAGGAGTTCGAGACCAGCCTGGGCAACACGGTGAAATCCTGTCTCTACTAAAATACAAAAAATTAGCCAAGCGTGGTGGCGTGCGCCTGTAATCCCAGCTACTCAGGAGGCTGAAGCAAGAGAATAGCTTGAACCTGGGAGGCAGAAGTTGCTGTGAGCCAAGACTGCGCTACTGCACTCCAGCCTGGGCGACAGAGTGAGATTCCATCTCAAAAAAAAAAAAAACTACACTAAACCACACATATGCACAGCACACACACACATGACACACAAACAGGTGAATGTGAAAGTGACGAGATCTGAGTAAGGTCTACGGAATGTACCAACAGCACCCAAGCCAATTTCCTTGTGTTGCTATTGCACCATAATTATGTAGGACATACCACTGGAGAAAACTGGGTGAAGGTACAAAGGACCACTCTGTAGTCTAGTCTTACTGTAGAGAAGTACATAGGAGCAGTGAAAACTTTTTTGTATTTTTTGTAGAGACAGGGTTTCGCCATGTTGCCCAGGCTGGTCTCTAACTCCGGAGCTCAAGTGATCTGCCCATCTTGGCCTCCCAAAGTGTTAGAATTACAGGTATGAGCCACTGCACTCAGCCTTTACAAATAAGTTAAAAATTATCCAGGTGTAGTGGTACTCACCTGTGGTCCCAGCTGCTAGGGAGGCTGAGACAGGAGAATTGCCTGAGCCACGGAGGCTGAGGCTGCATCAGCCATGATTGTGCTACTGCACTGCAGCCTGAGCAACAGAGCAAGACCTGGTCTAAAACATTTTAAAAAGCTTAAAGACATAAGAAAAAGGATTCCGGCTGGGTGAGGTGCTCCCACCTACAATCCCAGCACTTTGCGGGGGTTGAGGTGGCCAGATCACCTGAGGTCAGAAGTTTGAGACCAGCCTGGCCAACATGGTGAAACCCCGTCTCTACTAAAAATACAAAACTAAATTGTGCATGGCGGTGCACGCCTGTAGTCCCAGCGACACAGGAGAATTGCTTGAACCCAGGAGGTGAAGTTGGTAGTGAGCCGAGATTACACCACTGCACTACTCCAGCCTGAGCAACAGAGTTAGACTTTGTCTCAAAAAAATAAAATAAATAAATAAAAAAGAAGAAGGATTCTAAATTCCAGAGAATAAAATACTAATGAAGGATGGAAGGAGGGAAGGACAAAGTAGGTAAGAAAAAGAATTAAACATAATTTCTAGAAATGAAAAGGACAGTCATTAAAATTTTTTTAAATTCAAAGAATGTAAGGATTATCCATGGATTTTAAAAACCGCTGGTCAGGCCAGGCGCAGTAACTCACACCTGTAATCCTAGCACTTTGGGAGACCAAGGCGGGTGGATCACAAGGTCAAGAGTTCAAGACCAGCCTGGCCAATAAGGTGAAACCCCGTCTCTACTAAAAATAAAAAAAATCAGCCAGATGTCGTGCTGGCAGGTGCCTGTAGTCCCAGCTATTCAGGAGGCTGAGGCAGGAGAACCGCTTGAACCCGGGAGCAGAGGTTGCAGCAAGCCAAGACAGCACCAGTGCACTCCAGCTTGGGTGAAAGAGCCAGACTCTATCTCAAAAAAAACAAAAACAAAATAAAAAACAAGCCACTGGCTAAAGGTTAGTGGGAAACGAGATAGGCACACCATCTCTGAGTTGGCAACTACAGATCACCTTTGTCTGGCAGAGACCACCTGAACCAAGTCATGGAAAGACTGACATCATGGGCTTCCTGATAGGATGCAACAGGAAAGACACATTACCATCTGTGCTGTCCTTCTGCAAAAGTGCCTAACTGGCAAAGGCAGGCCCTAACGGTTCTATTCTTGAGAGCTGACAAGTTGCAAAAGGGAATTTCTTTAAGAAACCCACATCAACTGCCACTTGTAATGGTGAAATTTTAAGAGCATTCTCTTTAAAATCTCTCTACGGTCAGGAACAACAAGGATGCCCACTTTCACCACTTTAATTCAATGGTGAATTAGAGAGCCGAGCCAGCATTATTCAGTGTTAGGGGCTGAATGGTGTCACTTCCCAAATTTATATGTTGAAGTCCTAACCTCCAGTACCTCAGAATGTGACTGTATTTGAAAATAAGGCCTTTAAAGAGGTAATGAAGTTAAAATGAGGTCATCGGGGTGGGCCCTAATTCAATATAACTGGTGTTCATGTGTAAGAATAGGCTCACGTCTGTGATCCCAGCACTTTGGGAGGCCAAGGCAAGTGAATCACTGTTAGTCCAGGAGTTTGAAACGAGCCTGGCCAACAGGACAAAACCCCATCTCTACAGAAAATGCAAAAATCAGCCAGATGTGGGAGCATGCCTGTAGTCCCAGCTACCTGAGAGGCTGAGGCAAAAAGATCCCCTTAGCCTGGGGAAGTTGAGGCTGTAGTAAGCCATGATCACACCACTGCACTCTAGCCTGGGCAACAAAGGCTGACCCTGTCAAATAAATAAATAAATAAGAGGAAGAAGAAAGTAAAAGAAAGAAGCAGGAGGAGGAGGAAATAAGAAGGAAGAAGGAAGAAGTAGAAGAAGAAAACAGATTAGGACACAGACACATACAAAGGGAAGACCAAGTGAGAACATGGAGAAGACCACCATCTGCAAGCCAAGGAAAAAGGCCTCAGAAGAAACAACCCTGCTGATACCTTGATCTCAGCCGTCATTCCTCTAGAACTGTGAGAAAATAAATTTTGTCGTTTAAGCCACCCAGTCGGTGGTACGGCAGCCCTAGCAAACTAACAGGGTAGGCAAAAGATTTAAGGCGTAAAAAGGAGGAAACAGCTGTTTTATGATTATCTATATTGGGAAAGGCAAGAAAATCTACAAATGGCAGTAATTAATACAAGTTCAGCAAAGTTACTAGACATAAGATCTATACACACAAAAGTCAACAGGACTCCTCCATATGCCAATAACAATTAGAAAACAAACAGCCCAAAAGTGTTCATTGTGACTCTATTTCTAATAGCTAAAATTTGGAATCAAATTAACTACTCCTCACTATGAAAATAAATAAATAAAGCCAGGTACGGTGACTCATGCTTATAATCCCAACTCTTTGGGAGGCCTGTTGAGGCCAGGAGTTCGAGACCAGCCAGGACAACATAGCCAGACTGCATCTCTACAAAAAATTTAAGAATTAGCTGGGTGTGGTGGCATGCACCTGTAGTTCTAGCTACTTGGGAGTCTGAAGCAGGAAGACTGCTTGAGCCCAGGAGTTCAAGGTTACAGTGGGCTGTGATCATGCCACTGCAGACCAGGCTGGCTGACCGAGTAGGACCCCATTTCTTAAAATAAATAAATAAATCTGCTGAGGTATATTTACCCACATATCAAGGGAACACTACAAAGCAGTTCAAATGAATGGAGTGGATCTGAATGAATACATCTCAAAAACGTAATGCTCCATTTTTTTAATGACAAGAGACACATACATTGTATCTGTTTTTTTTGGGGGGGGGTCAGAAATGTCCTCTTTATTGTATGACAGCTCATTATCTTTCGTAGGTAATTCTCACCATGTGGTAACCATCTATACTTTACAATGATCAGCATTAAGAGAAGCAAAGAACTGGAAATTGCCCGGAGAATGGGGATGGGTAGGCAACACACTTTGGACTACTTGGGTTCAGTTAGGAGATTTTCCTATTCCACCCCTTTTCTGTTTCTTCTATAATAGGCCAGAACAGTTGCAGACTTATAATCTCAGATGGTGACAATGTCATTAATATTTACTTTTGCTGTTGTCATCTACTCTACGTTTCTGAAAAAAAATTAACAGTGACAATAGGAAAAGAAAACCCCAAGAACCTCTCTCCCTCCCTCCGTTATCTCCCCTGCACCCAGCCTCTCTCGCTCTCTCCAGCTCCCTCTCATAAGTAATCACCTTTTCCCATCTGAAACAAATTAACTCCTGGGGAAGAGAGATGTTCCAAGAGCTTTCACATAGTTGTTTGCAAGGAAACAGCTTCTATTGTCCACACACATCCTGCAGCTCAGACAGTAGATGGCTTTGTATCATCAGACTCGTATTGACCTTCTTCAAAGAACTGGAAAAAAACACTTTAAACTTCATATGTAACCAAAAGAGAGCCAGCATAGCCAATACAATCCTAAGCAAAAATAACTAAGCTGGAGACAGCACACCTCACTTCAAACTATACTAGAAGACTACAGTAATCAAAACAGCATGATACTGGTACTAAAACAGAGATATAGACCAATGGAACAGAACACAGGCCTCGGAAGTAATGCCACACATCTACAACCATCTGATCTTTGACAAACCTGACAAAAACAAACAACGGGGAAAGGATTCCCTGTTTAATAAACGGTGTTGGGAAAACTGGCTAGCTATGTGCAGAAAGCTAAAACTGGACCCCTTCCTTATACCTTACACTAAAATTAACTGCAGATGGATTAAAGATTTAAATATATGACCTAAGGAAACAAAAAACAAAAAACAAAAAAAAAACGTAAGACCTAACACCATAAAAACCCTAGAAGAAAACCTAGGCAATACCATTCAGGACATAGGCATAGGTAAGGATTTCATGACTAAAACACCAAAAGCAATGGCAACAAAAGCCAAAATAGACAAATGGGATCTAATTGAACTTAAGAGTTTATATCTATTCATTTTTAACATATACACAAAATTGCAGAGATTCATATAAGTTGTACAAGTACAGAGAAATCCACAGGAATTATTTTTAAAAATCATATAAACATTTCATTTTGGTGATAACATATGGATGTTTGCTATATTATATTCTTCTGTTCCGTATACTTGAAATACTTCATTTAAAAAAAAAAACAGCTGGGTGTGGTGGCTCACACTCGTAATCCCAGAATTTTGGGAGGCTGAGGCAGGCAGATCACCTGAGGTCAGGAGTTCGAGACCAACGTGGGCAACATGGTGAAACCCGTCCCCACTAAAAAATACAACAATTAGCCAGGCGTGGTGGCGCATGCCTGTAATCCCAGCTACTTAGGAAGCTGAGGTATGAGAATCACTTGAATCCAGGAGGCAGAGGTTGCAGTGAGCTGAGACAGTGCCAATGCACTCCAGCCCGGGTGACAGAGCAAAAGTCCATCTCAAACAAAACAAAACATCCAACTTGTTGAGGCCTATATAGACGCAAACATTAGGCTGGGCCGTGGCTCACATCTGTAATCCCAGCACTTTGGGAAGCCCAGGTGGGCGGATTTTTTTGCATTTGCATTTGCATTATGGTTTTTTATTAGGTACTCTTGACCTTTTTTTTCTCTTAGGAAAAGGCTGGGAAGGAGAAGCTTGAGTCATTATCTTAACTCTGAGGTCAAGAGTTCAAGACCAGCTGGTAAACATGGTGAAATCCCCATTTCTACTAAAAATACTAAAAGTTAGCCAGGCATGGTGGGTGCACACCTGTAATCCCAGCTACTTAGGGAGGCTAAGGCAGGAGAATCGCTTGAACCCGGGAGGCAGCAGTTGCAGTGAGCCAACAGCGCACCATTGCACTCTAGCTTGGGCAACAAGAGCGAAACTCCATCTCAAAAAAAAAGCAAACATTACATTCTAAAGAGCAGCTAGACATAGTGTCCTGTAGTGCCAGTTATTTGGGAGGCTGAGGTGGGAGGGTCGCTTGAGCCCAGGAATTTGAGACTGCAATGAGCCAAGATCATGCCAATGTACTCCAGCCTGGGTGAGCTGGTCCTGTCTCTAGAAAAAAAAAAAAAAAAGAAAGAAGAAGAAGAAGAAAGAAAAAAGAAGAACCAGCTGAGCAAGCCAGGCTTACAGGCACCAGATGCAGATTCACACTCAAAGTCAAGACCATGCTATGGCCATGGCAGGAGGATCACTTGAGCCCAGGAGCTGAAGGCCAGCCTGGGCAACACAGCAAGACCCTGTCTTGAAAAAAAAAAAAAGACTATTACTATGGATAGCTCAGATAAAACCAGTGATTGATACTGTCGTGACATCTTTACTGCTAAGTTAAAATTTAAAAACTTAGACCCAGCACAATTTGCACTGGTTCCACCTCTACTTATTAGCAGTAACTTTCACGGTTCATCCATCCCCTCTCTATGTTTGAGATAATGACTCAAGCTTCTCCTTCCCAGCCTTTTCCTAAGAGAAAAAAAAAGGTCAAGAGTACCTAATAAAAAACCATAATGCAAATGCAAAAGGGCAGGCAGAGTTCATGCATTTAATTTTAGGTCGGTTACTAGGTTTTTCTTGAGCCCTGGCCAGGGTTATTCCGGTACTGGCACATGGAACGTGGTTTGCATGGGTGTGGGTTAAATTAACAACAAACAAACAAATAAAACTCTCACATCAAGTGCTCAAAGAACATGTCCCTAGGCCAGATCCTTGAGGCAGCTGGACAGGCACCACCCATGATCTAACCAGGACACCTGCCAGGAGATCATAAGTTTGTTTCCCACATTACAGAAAAGGACAGGGCAGCAGCTAACATAATCATTATTTCAAATACTCTACCACCTCCTTCTTCTGGTGAAAGTACTTTGCAACATTAGAGAAAAGAATTCCACTTTTAATAAGCCCATGGGTGACAGAGCACCATACAAAACTCTCCTTAGGGAATTATATTAAATAACAGATAAGACACTTAAAATATTATGTCACTTCACTTTTAAGTATGACACTCATGGTTCATTTGTTATTAATGCAGCCCCTTTTCCAAGGGAAAGGGGTATGCCCATCAAATAACTTGATTAAAAATACGGCCATATTGCCTTGTGAAATTAGTGGCAGAAAAGTCAACAGCACAAGGAAGTCTAAAAGTCAAGAGCTTGGGCTGGGTATGGTGGTTCACACCTGTAATCCCAGCACTTTAGGAGGCAAGAGAATCACTTGAGGCCAGGAGTTCGAGACCCACTGGGGCAATACAGGGAGACCCCCCCCAACTCTATTTAAAACAAAATTAGCCAGGTGCAGTGGCTCATGCCTATAATCCCAGCACTTTGGGAGGCCGAGGCAGGCAGATCACTTGAAGTCAGGAGTTTGAGACCAGCCTAACCAACATGGAAGGTCTACTAAAAATACAAAACATAGTTGGGCATGGTGGCACATGCCTGTAGTCTCAGCTATTTGAGAGGCTAAGGTGGGAGGATCACTTGAGCTCAGGAGGTAGAGATTGCAGTGAGCTGTGATTACGCCACTATACTCCAGCCTGGGCAACAGAGCAAGACTCTATCTCAAAAAATAAAATAAAATAAATGTTTAAGAAAGTTAAGAGTGCCATATGTCCTACACCTAGGAAAGGTGACATCTAAACCACTGTAAGAGATTCCAAAGCTTAAATTCTGAAAGTCAAGACCACATTTTAAAAGTACAAAGTGGAAGGGCACAGTGGCTCATGCCTGTAATCCCAGCCCTTTGGGAGGCCAAAGCTGGTGGATCACCTGAGGTCAGGAGTTCAAGACCAGCCTGGCCAACAGGGTGAAACGCTGTCTCTACTACAAATACAAAATTAGCCGGGCATGGTGACCCATGCCCGTAATCCCAGCTACTTGGAAAGCTGAGGCAGGAGAATCACTAGAACCAGGGAGGTGGAGGTTGCAGTGAGCAGAGATTGCGCCATTACACTCCAGTCTAGACAACAAGAACAAAACTCTGTCAAAAAAAGGAAAAAAAAAAAAAAGCAAGAATGGTCCTGATTTGCAACAGGTTTCTTGGAGAAGCAGTACTCCACCCAACCCAGGGATCTTCCATGTCTCTTACATGCTATCTTCTACACCTACCTATGTATTTATAATATACACTCTTTTATCAGATTTTATCAGATTGTAAGCTCCATGAGGGCAAGAACCATGTCTTATCCATTTCTGTGTATCTATGAGGACTGAAAATGATTCCTTGAATATATTACAGTTCAATGTTCAGTAAGTATTAGCTGGGTTTAAGTGAATCCAGCACAAAAACGCCTGGTGAAGTAGAAGGAAATAAGAACTGTACAGTTTTGGAAGGCAGCCTGTTCAAAAACATGTCTAAAATGTAAAAGAAGAACAGCCAAATTTTTCAAGAAAGAGATAAAGTGTTCCTCAAAGTAAAACTGAGGAAGGGAAGCACCAGTTTCCTCTCACAAGCTTCTGAAAAGATAAAAGCATGTCTGGTTTCAGTCATAATGTGCTACAGGCTTAGACAAGAACAGGTGAAGAAAACCTGATAAAAGCAATCAACCATGAAGCTGGCCACAGCTCAGGGCCAAGGGAACCAGACTTGGCCAGGCTGCTTAGAAACTCACTGGTATAAATATGGTTTTAAAATATGGGAGGCTCAAAAAGAGGAGAGATGATAAATGCATCAGTCTCAACTTGTTCTTTATTGTAGATGGTCTCCCTCTCCTATTCAAGTATTTTTGGAGTGCCAACCACCAGTGAGACAAGGAGGTGGGGTGACACCAAGTGTAACACCAAGGAAGTACTCAAGGGTCATCTTTACCGTGCTGGAGCTGGCCTTGACCTGCGTTCCCACTGGCTATTAAACCCAACATACCAAACCTGGAAGAACACCAATGCATCAAGCATTGATGTACACCAGGCCTTCGCTTCTTACAACCTCTCAAACAGCAGTAAGCTGATTTCAGGCCCTCTGTGAGAGGTCACAAGGACCCCGAATGAAAAAATATCAAGATTCAAAATCAGATAACCATTCTGCAGAAATCAACAGGCTGATCCAAAAATATACGTGGAAACGCAAAGAACTGAAAGAGCCAAAACCCAACACTATTTTGAAAAAGAGGAACAAAGATGGAGACTGTACCCTACCCAATTTCAAAACTTACCGGAGAGTTACAAGTAACCACAATAGCAACAGACACATAAATCAATGGAACAGAATTGAAAGTCCAGAAATAAACCACTACATTGATGATCAGTTGATTTTGCCAAGGGAATTCAGTGGAGAAAGGATGGTCTTTTCAACAAATGATGCTAGTACAACTAGATATACTTGTGTTTAAAAAAAAAAAAAAAAGAAACAGACACCTCCTCCCTCATACCATATCCAAAAATTAACTCAAAATGGATCACAGACATATGTAAGAGCTAAAACTAAAAAACTTCTAGTTGAAAACAGGAAAACTTTTTGTGACCTTAGACAATTTTTTTTCCTATAATACCAAAAGCGTGATCAGTAAAAGCAAAAAATTGATAAATTAGACAATCAAAATTAAAAATGTTTGTTCTTCCAAATATACCATATAAGCAAATAAAAGCACAGAGCACACATCAGGAGAAAATAGTTGCAAATCATATCTGATAAAAGACATTCATAATATGTAAACTCTTACAACTCAGTAAGATGACAACTCAATTTTTACAAGTGAGGATATACAGAAAATCATTAGACCTTTCTCTCAATTTTGCTGTGAACCTAAAACTGCTCTACTAAAAGATTTAAGTCTTTTTTTTTTTTTTTTTTTTTGAGATGGAGTTTCGCTCTTGTTGCCTAGGCTGGAGTGCAGCGGTGTGGTCTCGGCTTACTGCAACCTCCGCCTCCCAGGTTCAAGTGATTCTCCTGACTCAGATTACAGGCATCCTCCACCAAGCCTGGCTAATTTTCTCTTGTATTTTTAAGTAGAGATGGGTTTTCACCATGTTGGTCAGGCTGGTCTCGAACCCCTGACCTCAGGTGATCCACCCACCTCAGTCTCCCAAAGTGCTAGGATTACAAGCATGAGCCACTGCACCCGGCCCAAGAATTGAGTCTTAAAAACAAGCAAAAAACAACAAGCAAACAAAGATTTGAATCAACATTTCACCAAAGGAGATAAACAAATTGCTAATAAGTACATGAAAGGGGCTCATCACTAGCTAAGGGAATACAAATTAAAATCACAGCGAGGACTGGCGAGGTGGCTCACACATGTAATTCCAGAACTTTGAGAGGCCAAGGTGGGCATATCGCTTGGATCAGGAGTTGGAGACCAGCCTGGCCAACAAGGTGAAAACCCATCTCTAATAAAAAAAATACAAAAACTAGCCAGGCACGGTGGTATGCACATGCAGTCCCAGCTATTCTGGAGGCTGAAGTGGGATAATCACTTGAACCTGGGAGGCGGAGGTTGCAGTGAGCAGAGATTGCGCCATTGCACTCCAGCCTGGGCAAAGGGTGAGACCTCTCTCAAAAATAAATTAATCAATCAATTAAAATCACAGTGCAGTACAACTACATACCTATTAGAATGACTATAATCCATAAGTCAACAATACAAGGTGTTGGCAAGGATGTGGCAAAACTGGAACTCTCAACCACTGACTGTGAAAATGTAAAATGTACAGCCACTTTGGAAAAGTCTGTCAGTTTCTCAAACGTTTAAACACAAACTTCTTATATGGAATCATAGCCACATAAAATCATGAACATGAATGTTGACAGGAGTATCATTCATAATTGTCTTAAGCTAGAAAGAGTCCAAAAGTCTTTCAGCTGGTGAATGGATAGACTTGAGTGTGGTAAATTCATATAATGGAATACTATTTAGCAATAGAAACTACTGATGTCAGCACAAGCTACTGAAACATACTCAACATGTACCAACTTAAAAACATGATGAGTGGGCTGGGTGTGATGGCTCACACCTGCAGTCCCTACACTTTGGGAGGCCAAGGCAAGTGGATCACCTGAGGTCAGGAGTTCGAGAGCAGCCTGGCCAACATGATGAAACCCTGTCTCTACTAAAAATACAAAAGAGTTAGCTGGGCGAGGTGGCGTGCACCTGTAATCCCAGCTACTCAGGAGGTTAAGACAGGAGAATCACTTGAACTCAGGAGGCAGAGGTTGCAGTGAGCCAAGATCATGCCACTGCACTCCAGCCTAAGTGACACAGCAAAAACTCCATCTCAAAACAAAACAAAACCATGGTAAGTGAAGGATACCAAATGCAAAAGAATACATACTGTATGATTCCATTTATATGAAATTCCCAGAACACGCAAATCTAGAGAGATAGCAGTTGCCTGGTGGGGAGCAGAGACTGACTACAAACAGACTAAGAACTTTCTTAAGGGCCAGATGTGGTGGCTCACATCTGTAATCCCAGCACTTTGGGAGGCCAAGATGAGAGGATCACTTGAGCCCAGGAGTTTGAGGCTGAGAAAGAAATAAAAGAAAAGAACGAGGAAAGGAGGAGAGGGGAGGGGAGGGGAGGGGAGGGGAGGGAAAGGGAAAGGGAAAGGGAAAAGGAAAGGGAAAGAGAAAGGGGAAAGGAAGGGGAAGGAAAGGAAGAATGAACGAACTTTTTGAGAGAAGGAAGTGTTATAAAATTGGATTTTAAGCCATGCATGGTGGTGCTTGCCTGTAGTGCCAGCTACGTGGAGGCTGAGGAAGGAGGATCCCTTGAGCCTAGAAGGTCAAGCCTGCAGTAAGCTATCACCATGCCACTGCACTCTAGCCTGGATGACAGAGTCTTACTCCGTCTCCAAGAAGAATAATTTTAGTGATGGTTGCATAACTCTATATATTTACTAAATATCACTGCATTGATTACTTGTAATATATGAATATTATTATGTCAACTATACCTCGGTTTCAAAACAGTAACAACCAATACCCCACAATATCTGGAGGATCCCTAACTGCAGGCTCCTATATATAGTGAAAATCTTTTGGGATACTTTCTGGTAGAACTGTGGTTTTGTGGCAAAGAACTGTGAAAGGGATTTCTCTATTAACAGTGCTTCTTCAATGTGAGCACATGTAAGAATCACCTGGAAAACCTGCTGACAGACCAACAGCTCTCCTCCTGTGTGGATTCAGTAGGTCTGGGGTGGGGCCTATAAATCTGCATTCCTAAAAGCTCCAGGACCACTCATTAAAAACAAAGATTTCAAAGTCTCACCAGAGATCTACTGTATCACTATCTCTAAGAAAGGGGAATCTGGGAATCTATACCTCCTACAGGTATCAGGGAGAATCTTATGATTGATCTTATGGTTTAGTACCCCGCAAACTACAACACTCTCATACACCATCAACTCCAAGAATTTTTATAAGTAGTTTCAAGAGTAAAATCTGTGTGTTCCTGTGTTAAAAATGACAAAGTAAATTATCTTTATTTTAAGTGGTTCTAAGTCTTTAAGGTTCTGCCTTATACCTTTCTAAAAACAGCAATTTGCAAGAAATCAACTTATATTTATTCAAGGTATTCTAAATATGTTTCCACATAAAAGAAAAAAGTTTTCCTCCTGCTGTAGGCCTTTTAGTACAAAAAGAAAGTTTTCCAAAAAAAATAAAAAATAATAAATAAAATACAGTTTCTCCGTTAAGAATGTTTAGGCTACTTTTCAAGTTTACTCTAATTTTAAATCTGTTCATTTCAAGACCACGTTCTTCTGAATTTCCAACAGGATTGTGTAACTCTTAGACCTATAGGAACTATTAATTCTGCACAACTCTGATAGGCACTGATAACAGCAGGAGAGAGCCATTTTCAATGTTTCAATTCAAGGATTTATCACATACTGGAATCTAATGCTGTGCTTAACACAGAGGTTAAACACAGAAGAAGATATGGTGCTTACCAGGAATTCACCAGTGATTATAAAAACAATAGTACTCAACATCAGTGTATACTGGAGCAGACGGGGAATTTTTACAGAAGTAGGACTGTGTCCTAGAAAAAAAAATAACAGCACTTAAATTATTTTCAATTTTTCTTATCAGTATGGCTTAAAGGAGTGGGAGGACTCACAGTCTTGCACACTGGAATGCCATGTTGCATGAGACAGAAAGAGCCAGACTGCAGACCTCAGTGGGATCGTGCTTAGAAGAACACACACACAGGACTTCCCGGAGAGCATCTCACTGTTTCTTCAGGGATTCTTATTTAATTGGCCTAGAGTGGGGCTCAAGCTTTCCAAGGAAAGAGTTCTGTGGTAAATTATGTTTCTAAAGATAGATGCAACAATAGTGTCCATCTCACAGCTCTTCTGCAATGTCCTCTCTCCTGCCCTTCCCCTTGCCACAGTGCCAAACCAAATTCTTGTGGAGAATGCCAGCCATGTAACTTCCAAGGCTATGTCTTAGGAGAATTACAGCTTCTGCCTTTGCTGCCTAGTATGCTCACTTTTGGAATTTGGCTGCCAAATAACAAAACCCAAGCTAGTCACAACTAGAGAGACAGCCACAGGAAAGAGCGAAGTCTTGGCCTCCTAGTCATGCCCACCAACTTGCCAGATGTGTGAGTGAAGCCATCTTAGCCATTCTAGTCACTATCTGACTACAATGTCATGAGATACCCCAGCTGTTAGTCACATAGAGAAGAACCATCCAGCAGAGCCCTGCCTGAATTCCCAAGTCATAGAATCACGATCAAATATAAAACAGATGTTTTAAGTCATTAAGTTTTGAGGTAGGTTTTGTTCCCTAACAACAGACAACAAAACTAGGCTTCAAGTCTGCTCTGGAACATTCTTCTAGGTAAATGATATGCAGTTCATAGTCAACATATATGGACTTGGTCTCTACACCTCAGGAGTGTAGAGAAGCTTGAAATCTTGCTACCAGAAAGAAGAAAATAAACGTTGACAAGCAAGATTCAATCTACTTCCTTATCAAAGACTTTTCCACGTGTCAGGTTTTCTTGCTTCCCAAATTTTGTATTAGGAAAGCAGGTTATACGAGTGCTTTAACTCCTTTCTAAAGGCCATGCTAACTAAAAAGTGGTTAGCGACACGTTTTCAGCTCAGTACTCTCCTTCCTCTAAGCACATTGTATTCATAGATTTGGGGTCCAGAAACCATTTTTTTACCATTTTAAAGGAAATGAAAGAAAAGGTGAATTGAAGAGAAGGTCAAGGGTGGAGGGAAATCTACCCACAAACAAGAAGAGTAGGCCAGGAATGGTGGCCCATGCCTACAATCTCAGCTCTTTGGGAGGCCGAGGCTGGTGGATCACCCGAAGTCAGGAGTTCCAGACCAGCCTGGCCAACATTATGAAACCCTGTCTATAGTAAAAATAAAAAAATTAACCAGGCATGGTGGTACATACTTGTAATCCCAGCTACCCGGGAGGCTGAGGCACCAGAGTCACTTGAACAGAGAAAGCAGAGACCAGATCGCACCACTGTCCTCCAGCCTGGGCAACAGAGGTAAACTACGTCTCAAAAACAAACAGAAGAGTGAAGACCGAATGACATTAAAATTGAGTGTTTCCAGGCTGCCTTGTTTAACAAAGCAAATGAGACACAGGACAGGCATTGCACACCTATCTACTGATGTAGTTCCAATCTTAAGAGTTTGCTGAAACAGGAGGAACAAAAGACCCTAAAGATACATATTTCAACAGTATCATCCATTCTGCTCTTCCCTCTACACACCAAAACTTCCTATCAAACCCAATCAAATCCAAAATGCCACCCATCATGAAAGCTTCAAAAGACAATACTGGAATTGACAGATTCAAATTCTGGCTCTCTCAATTCCCTTCTGTAAGATAGAAATAATTTCTTTCCGCCTCTTGGGATTGTGAGAAAAAAAAAAACACAAGAGCATGTGTAAAGTACTAGGCCGGTGCCTGACACTGAACAGGCACATAAGAACTGTCAAGTTCATGTTCATCTTCTCTCTCCTCTCCCAAATCAATGCAACTGGACCTTAAAAAAGTGCTGCATAGTCCAAGCATCTTATTGAATATCCTCTAAGCAAACAGAATAAATAAATGGAATCACACATGGCTCAGTTCACAGTGCCCAAGGGAATCAAACATATGTATGTACACATACATACAAACACACCATCCATGTGTAATCTGGACAAATCTTTACCCAATTATCATACAGGTATTAGTATCCCTTTTAAACATTTAAAATTTGAACAGCTGGGAAAGAAAATGCATGAAGTTGCTTCTACATTCAGACAGGTTGTCCAAAGTTCTTTGGATGAAAGAGCAGATAGATAACTTAGCTGCCAAAGAACAGGCCCAGTTTGTGCAGAGATGGATCCTTAAAAGGAGAACTGCAGAGATGAGCTCTGAGCCCAAGGCAGCTAAGCAAGTCTGAATGATCTCAACTCCTAACTGAGAGCTGGCCAGTGAACACTTTAATGATTGGAATTAACAGATCCTTGAGTCTATCTACCACTTGGGAAAGAGAAGCTTAGTTCTCCTAGGATTAAGAAGGAGACTGAAAACTCCCAGCTTGATCCTTCTCAATTCTTATATAAGGTAGTAAGCGGAATCTGCCAATCTAACTGGCATTAAACTGATAACAGGCCTAAAAAAATGGCCTATTAATTATTGCCCAACCTTCACTTGTCTCTGTACACTAAAATTTCCCTATTTCTCCACTTGAACCACAGAACCAGAAAAATGAGACTATATGTACTTTTCAGGTGTCAGCTTCACATGGCTCAAGATCTTACGAAGTCTGCTATATGAACTGTGAATTCTAGATTTTATTATTTAGGGGCTACTCAATCACCCTCCTCTCAGGTACAGTGGTAGAATTTGAGGCTACAGTAACGGACTTAAGAGATCTTCTGCTGCATGTGTACTTCTGAACCCATTTAAAACCAAATTCACCTGGGTAAATAATAAAATACTTTTTCTTAATTTTAAATTTCTTTAAAAGATAATTAACTGTTTAAAGCAAAAACAAAAACCAAGCCCCCCTGCCAAAAGAAACCATGTATTCTAAGGTTACACATGCACACACCTGTGTGGAAGTATAAAATATATGATAGCAATGACCCAGAGGTTAGGAGGAAGTAAATGTAAGAATATTGTTGCAAGGTTCTTACACTAGACATGAAGTGGTATAATACTAACTGAAAGCACACTGTGATAAGTTTTTTTTAAGCTAGAGCAACCACCTTTTTTTAAGCCAGAAGTAAAGCTATAAACCTATAAATTGAGATAAAATGGATTACAAACTATTTTTTGTTCTCACTTCAGCAGCACATACACTAAAAAAAATTGGAATGTATAGAGACTGGCATAGCCCCTTCACAAGGATGACATGCAAATTCATGAAGCATTCAATATTTAGAAAAATAAATTTAATTAAAAAATAAAGGCTTTTTTGTTTTTTAGATAAAGTCTCGCTCTGTCACCCAGAGTGATCTCAGCTCACGCAACCTCCACCTCCCAGGATCAAGCAATTCTCCTGCCTCAGCCTCCCAAGTAGCTGGGATTACAGGCATGCACCACCAAGCCCAGCTAATTTTTATATTTTTAGTAGAGACCGGGTTTTGCCATGTTGGCCAGGCTGGTCTCTAACTCCTGACCTCAAGTGATTCACCAACCTCAGCCTCCCAAAGTGCTGGGATTACAGGCATGAGCCACTCTGCCCAGCCAAAAAAATAAAAAATTTTCTTAATCCAAATGAAGGAAGGGGGGGGAACAAACAGATGAAAGGGATAGAAAACAAAAAAGCAAGATAATTAATTTAAATTCAATTATATTGATGACTGCATTAAACATAAACATTCCAGTTTAGGGGCAAAGATTCTCAGTCTGGATTAAAAAGCAGCATCAAGCTTGGTGCGGTGGCTTATGCCTGTTATCTCAGCACTTTGGGAGGCTGAGGCAGGAGGATCACTTAAGCCCAGGAGTTGGAGGTCAGCCTGGGCAACATAGGGAGAGCTCATCTCTACAAAAAAATAAACAAAAATTAGCTCAGTATGGTGGCGCAAACCTGTGATCCCAGCTACCCAGGAGGCTGAGGTGGGAGAATCATGTGAGCCCAGTAGGTCAAGGCTGCTGCCGTAAGCTGAGATTGTTAAAGGAGGTAGCTAGTCAGACATGAGCAGGGCAGAAGAGGTCCCCTCACACCTCTAGCCAGGAATATCATGTAACCATCAGGTAACGGTCAGGCAGTTGTTAAGCTGTGTCGCTAAAGTAATAATTGGTCGCAGCTGGTGCCAGGGAAAGGCAATCTCCCAGCAGATAGAAAAACCTAAATCTGGTGATTAGCAACTTCCCAATACTATCTCAGGAGTTGGGTGAGTGGGCTCGAGCATGAGCACTAAGGGGCAAAATGGCAGAGTTTAACTAGAATAAGACCTTTCTCTAGGAACACTCAGCTGGTCAGGGAATCCTTCAAGTGGGCACATGCACAATTTCAGGAAGCGCACTGCGCATGCGGCCCCTTCCAAGTGTTGGTAGGCCACTGAGCATGAGGACAGCCAACCCCAAGAGAAGAATCAAGGGAGAAGTAACACAACACCCCAGAAGCATGCCAACATATAAAACCCCAAGTCAAAGGGTCAAACCATGTATCTGATCTCTTACGTTGCCCACTTGGCCCTCTTCCAAGTGTACTTTACTTCCTTTCTTTCCTGCTTTAAAGCTTTTATATAAACTTTCACCCTTATTCTAAAATTTGCCTCAATCTCTCCTTCTGCCTTATGCTCCTCAGCTGAATTCTTTCTTTTGAGGAGCTAAGAATTGAGGCTGCTGCAGAGTCCTTCGAATTTGCCACTGGTAACACCACAACAAGATTACACCACTACAAGATCATACCACTGCACAATCACTGCATTTGGGTGACAGAGTAAGATGTCTCAAAAAAGAGAAAAATTAAATCATATACTTTCTATAAGAAAAACATTTTAAAGCCCAGGGCAGTGGCTCAGGCCTGTAATTCTAGCACTTTGGGAGGGTGAGGCAGGAGGATCACTTGAGCCCAGGAGCTGGAGACCAGCCTGGGCAACATGGCAAAACGCTGTCACTACAGAAAAAAAAAAAAAACTTAGCTTCATGCACACCTGTGGTCCCAGCTACTTGGGAGGCAGAGGCAGGAGGATCGCTTGAGCCCAGGAGGTGGAGGCTGCAGTGAGCTGAGATCGCTCCACTCCAGCCTGGGCAACACAGTGAAACTCCATCTCAAAAAAACCAAAAACAAGCAAACAAAAATCCCCAAAACAACACACACACGGAAAATCAAAAGAAAAACACTTTCAATGGAAAGCCACAGATAGGTTGGTAAGTTAAAAATAAAGAGGTAGGGCCAGACACAGCGGCTCACACCTGTATCTCAGCACCTTGGGAGGCCAAGGTAGGCGGATCATGAGGTCAAGAGTTTAAGACCAGCCCGGCCAAAACGGTGAAATCCCGTCTCTACTAAAAATACAAAAAAAAATTAGCTGGGCGTGGTGGCGTGCGCCTGTAGTCCCAGCTACCTGGGAGGCTGAGGCAGGAGAATTGCTTGAACCCGGGAGGCAGAGGTTGCAGTGAGCCAAGATAGCACCACTGCACTCCAGCCTGGCACCTGACAAAAGAACAAGACTCTTTCTAAAAAAAAAAAAAAAAAAAAAAAAAAAAACAAGAAAAATTAGCCGGGTGTGGTGGTGTGTGCCTGTAATCTCAACTACTTGGGAAGGCTGAGGCAGCAGAATCACTTGAACCTGAGAGGCAGAGGTTGCAATGAGCCAAGGTCGCCCTACTGCACTCCAACCTGGGCAATAGAGTGAGACTCCGTCTCAAAAAACATATATAAATAAATTAAAAAATAAAAAGGTAGAAAAAGGTAACCATGTAAACACTCATGAAAGGAAAGCTGGAGTGGCTATATGAATATCCACAATTATTACTAGAGATTTCTAGCAATCTCCTCCCTCTGTGATTAATAAAATAAGTAGACAAAAAAATCAGTGTAATTCTAGAAGACCTGAAAAACACAATCCACCCAACAACAAAACACACATTCTTTTCAAATGCACATGGAACATTCATCAAGCTAAAATGCATTCTGGGCCATAAAACAAGTCTCGAAAAAGAAATTAAGAGGATTCAAGTTATACAAGCCATGTTCTTTGATCACAACAGAATTAAACAAAAACCCATACCAGAAAGATATCTAGAAAATCCTCAAATATCTGGAAATTACCTAAGACATGTCTAACAACTTGTGACTCATAGAAGAAAAAAGAAATCACAAGAAAAAGCAGAAAATATACTGAAATGCATAAAATATAAACACATATCAAAATTAATGGGATATGTAATATAACAGCTTAAAAATCAGTGTTTACAAAGAAATTTATAGTTTTAAGTGCTTACATTAAAAAAAGTCTAAAATCAGTGATCTAATCCTCAACCTTAAGAAGCTAGAAAGAAGAGCAGATTAAACAGGAGAAAATAAAAAACAGAAATAAAAAAGATAGAGAAACATCAATGACCAAAAGCTGGTCCTCTGAAACAATTAATAAAATTGATAACTCTCTAGCCAAACTAATATCAAGATAAAAGAGGGGTCATCCCTAAAGATCCTACAGCAATTAAAAGGAAAATAAAGAAATATTATTGCAAACAACTTTATGCTAATAAACAACACAGATGAATAGACAAATTACTTGAAGAAGAAAAACTACTAAAGCTTACTTGGCAAGAAATAAATGGCAAAATTAGCCCTATATCTGTTAATGAAATTTGTGGTTAAGAACTTTCTCATCAAGAAAATTCCAGGATTAGAAGGCTTTACTGATGAATTCTATCAAATTTAAAGAAGAGGAAAAAAACAAAACAAAACTACACAATCTCTTCCAGAAAACAGAAAAGGAATACTTCCCGACTCATTGTATAAGGCCAACATAACTGATATAAAAATAAGATAAAAATATTACATGAAAAGAAAATTAGAGACAAATACCCTCAAGAACATAAAAGCAAAAATCCTTAACAAAATTTTAATAAACCAAGTTCAGTAACATACAAAAAGAATAATACGGCCGGGCGCGGTGGCTCACGTCTGTAATCCTAGTACTTTGGGAGGCCGAAGTGGGTGGGTCACTGGAGGTCAGGAGTTCAAGACCAGCCTGGCCATCATGGTGAAACCCCATCTTAAAAAAAAAAAAAAATAGAATAATACATCACAACCAATTGAATTGATTTAGTATTTGAAATCAATCAAGGTAATTGATCATACTAAAAGAATAAAGGAGAAAATCCTCTGATCATCTTAATAGAAGCATAACAATCATTTGACAGAATGTAAGAGCTACTGATACTAACAACTCTCTGCAAACTAGAAGGAAACTTATATCCTAACCAGTGCAAGGAAGTAGTAGAAACATCAGGATTTGCAGATAATGTAATCATGTGTAGAAGCTTCTATGGAATACACAAAGGCTATAAGAACCAGTAAGTTAATTTAGCAAGGTTTTGACATCCTTTGCAGGATGAAAAAAGAAAAATTAGCAAGGCCACAGCATACAAGATCAATATACAAAAATCAATTGTATTTACATAAACTAGCAACAATCTACAGGAAAATAAAGTTTTAGAAAATACCATCAACCAATGTCACCAAAAGCACAGGCAATGAAAGTAAAAATAGATAAATTGAACTGCACCAAAATTTAAAACTTCTGTAAATGAAAGGATACATGAGAGTGAAAGGCAACCTAAGGAACAGGAGAAAATATTTGCAAATTGTATATCTGATAAGGAGTTAATATCCAGAATACACAAAGAGCTTCTACAACTCAACAACAAAAATAAGAGAGAGAGAAAGAGAAAGAAAAGAGAAGGAAAAGAAGGAAGGAAGAGAGGGAGGGAGGAAAAAAAGGAAGGAGGGAGGGAGCAGTGGTAGCTCATGCCTGTAATCCCAGCACTTTGGGAGGCTGAGGCGGCCAGATTACTTGAGGTCAGGAATTCAAGACCAGCCTGACCAACATGGTGAAACCCCCATCTCTACTAAAAGGACTTCAAAAATTAGCTGCATGGTGGTGCATACCTGTAATCGCACCTACTCAAAAGCCTGAGGCAAGAGAATTGCTTAAACCTGGGAGGTGGAGGTATGAGCATATGAAGAAATTGGAACCCCTATGCACTGTACTGTTAGTGGGACTGTAAAATGATAAAATGCTGCAGTTGCTATGAAAAAGTTATGGCAGTTCCTCAAAAATTTTAAAATAAAATTGTCATGTGATCCAGCAATTTCACTTCTGGGTATATGTATCCAGAAGAAGTGAAAGCCAACTGGGCGCAGTGGCTCACACCTGTAATCCCAGCACTGTGGGAGGCCAAGGCGGGTAGATCACTTGAGGTCAGGGGTTTGAGACCAGCCTGAACAACATGGCGAAACCCCATTTCTACTAAAAATGCAAAAATCAGCCAAGCGTGGTGGTGCGCACCTATAATCTCAGCTACTTGGGAGGCTGAGGCACAAGAATCCCTTGAACCCAGAGGGCAGAGGCTGCAGTGAGCCAAGATCATGCCACTGCACTCCAGACTGGGTAACAGACTGAGACTCTGCCTCAAAAAATTAATTAATTACTTTAATTAAAATAAAAAGAACTGAAATCAGGGTCTTGAAGAGATATTTGTATATTCCTGTTCATAGCATTGTTCACAATATCCAAAAGGTAGAAGCAACTCAAGTATCCATAAACACAATGCATGAATGGATAAACAAAATTATGTACATACAAAGGAAGTCAATTCTGACATGTGCTACAACACGGATAAATCTTGAGAATGTTACGTTAAGTGAAATAAGCCAGTCACTACAAGACTTATATGAGTTATTAAGAGTGATCAAACGCATAGAAATAGAAAGTACAATGGCGAAACTCATAGAAATAGAAAGTAGAATGGCTATTGCTGAGGGGAGAGAAAAATGGAAAGCAGTTGTCTAATGGGGACAGAGTTACAATTTTGCAAGATGAAAAAGCTCTGGAGATTGGTTGCATAACAATGTGAATATATTCAACACTACTGAACTGTACATTTTTTAAGGGCTGAGGGTAATTTTTATGCTAAGTGTATTTTGTCACAATTTTAATAATCCTTAACAATATTAAACAAGAATCATTTAGAGGTAAATATTTTAAAATGTGCACAAGGCTTTTATTCTAAAACTATAGTCCAGGCACAATGGCTGACACCTGTAATCCCAGCACTTTGGGAGGTCGAGGCAAACGGATCACTTGAGGTTAGGAGTTCAAGACCAGCCTGGCCAACATGGGAAAACTCCCATTTCTACTAAAAATACAAAAATTAGCCAAGCATGGTGGTACGCCTGTAATCTCAGCTACTCGGGAGGCTGAGGTGGAAGAATCGCTTGAACTCGGGAGGCAGAAGGTTGCAATGAGCCCAGATTGTGCCACTGCATTCCAGCCTGGGTGACAGAGCGAGACCCTGTCTCAAAAAATAAAAATAGAAAATAAAACTAAAAGACACTGATGAGAAAAATTAAAGAGCACTTAAATGAAGCTAGAGAAACATCATGTTCATGAATTGCAAGTTGCAATTGTTAAGACGTTAACTTTCCTCAATTTTATCCATAAATTCAACATAATCCCAATCAAAATCCCTGCAAGCTTTCTTTCTTTTTTTTTTGTAGAAACAGGATGATTCTAAAATTCATATGGAAATTTGAAGGCCTGAGAATACCCTAAATAATTACTAAGAATAATTTTTAAAAAGAATAATAAAGGATTTGCAAATTTGCAATATTTGATTTCAAGACGTACTGAAACACCAAAGTGATCAAAGAAACACGGTACTGGCAAAAGGACAGACATACAGACAAAAACAAAATAGAGTCCAGAAATAGCCTCTACATATATTGCCAATAGCATCCTTAAAGCTTCCATGGTAATTCAATGGAGGAAAGGATAGTCTTTTCAATATGACACTGGAACATCTGGTGGAAAAATGAACTTTACAAGGAAACACAAGACTTGTAACACTAAAAACTACAAAATATCACTGAAAAAAATTAAAGAAAATCTAACAAATGGCCAGGCATAGTGGCTCACCCCTGTAATCTAGGCTAGCACTTTGGGAGGCCAAGGCAGGAGGATCACTTCAGACCCAGATCAGTCACAGCAACACCCTGTCTCTACAAAAATAAAATAACTAACTGGGCATGGTGGTGTGTGCCTATAGGCCCAGCTACTCAGGAGGCTGAGGGAGGAGGATCACTTGAGCCAGGCATTCAAGCCTGTAGTGAGCTATCGGCACACTGCTGCATTATACCCGGGTGACAAAGCAAGACTCTGTATTTAAAAAAAAAAAAAATCGACAAAGGACTTGTATAGATATTTCTCCAAAGACTATATATGAAAAGCCAATAAACACCAGAAAAGGCCCAGTATGGCAGTTCATGCCTGTAATCCCAGCATTTTGGGAGGCCAAGGGGTCCAGATCGCCTGAGGTCAGGAGTTCAAGACTAGCCTGGCCAACATGGTGAAACCCTGTCTCTACAAAAAATATAAAAATTAGCTGGGTATGATGGCGGGTGCCTGTAATCCCAGCTACTTAGGAAGCTGAGGTGGGAAAATCACTTGAACCCGGGAGGCAGAGGTGGTAGCGAGCAAAGATCATGCTACTGCACTCCAGCCTAGCAACAGAGTTTTGAGACTCCATCTCAAAAAAAAAAAAAAAAAAAAAAAAAAAAACTTAACACAAATGTTCACAGCAGCATTGTTCATAACAGCCAAAGTGTGAAAGTGTGGACACAACAACTCAAATGTCTATCAACTGTTGAACAGATAGTCAAAATGTGATATATCTACATAGCAGAGTATTATTCAGCCATAAAAAGGAATAAAGTATTGCATGCTACAATATGAGTAAAGCTTGAAAACATTATGATAACTGAAATAAACCAGAGGCTAAAAGCCATGCATTATATATTATTCCATTCATATAAAATGTCCAGAATAGATAAGTTTATATGGGCAGAATGTGGATTAGTGGTTGTCTTGGGTATGGGAAGATGGAGGAAAACAGAGTTACTGCTAATAATTATGGCGTTTCTTTTTGGAAGAATGAAAAAAGCTTCTAAAATTTATTTTTCTCTTGTGTTGCTTGTGCTGCTGGTGTCATATCTAAGAAACTACTGTCCAACCCAAGGTCAATAAGATTTCCATCTGTATTTCCTTCTAAGAGTTTTATAGTTTTCATTTTTTTTAATTTTTCTTTTTTAATTTACTGCAGATTAACGTTTTAGTTCTTATATTTAGGTCTTTTATCCATTTGGAATTAATTTTTGTATGTGGTGTGAGGTAGGGGTCCAAACCACATTCTTCTGCATGAGGATATTCAGTTGTCCCAGGAGCATTTACTGAAAACACTATTATTTCTCTACTGAATGGTCTTGACACCCTTGTTGAACATCCGTTGACCAGATATACATGTTTACTTCTGTACTGTCAAGAGTGTGCTCAGTGTGGTGATGGTTGTACAACTCTCAGAATATACTAAAAACCATTCGATTGTTTACTTTGAATGGGTGAACTGTATGATTTGTGAATTGTTTCAATAACAGTTTTATGGTTTTTTTTGAGACAGCCTCTGGCTCTGTCACCAAGGCTGGAATGCAGTGGCACACTCAGGTCTGCTTCCCAGGTTCAAGCGATCCTCCCTCTTCAGCCTCCCAAGTAGCTGGGATGATAAGCATTCACCACCGCACCTGGCTAATTTTTGTATTTTTTTGTAGTGATGGGGTTTCACAATGTTAGCCAGGCTGGTCTCGAACTCCTGACCTCAAGTGATCAGCCCGCACCCAGCCTCAATAATAGTTTTTGTTTGTTTGTTTTGAGGTAGAGTCTCACTCTGTTGCTCAGGCTAGAGTGCAGTGGTATGATCTTGGCTCACTGCAAACTCCGCCTCCTAGGTTCAAGCAATTCTCCTGCCTCAGCCTCCCGAGCAGCTGGGACTACAGGCGCAGGCCACCACACATGGCTAATTTTTGTATTTTTTGTAGAGATGGGTTTCACCATGCTGACCAGACTGGTCTCGAACTCCTGACCTTAAGTGATCCGCCAACCTCAGCCTCCCAAAGTGCTGGGATTACAAGCATGAGCCACTGAGTCCAGCTAATAATAGTTTGTTCTGCTTTGTTTTTTAAAAACGTCAAGATTGTAGTCAAGCTGGAGATGTAGCACATACACTGTATTTACAACCACTAAGATCAATGACTTACCAAATTTGTGACATACAAAAAGATGAGAATTGATTCAAGGACCAAGACTTCATGCTTTTTAACAGTTGAGATAGAGAGATAGAGAGGAACCAGCAAAGGAAATAAAACCAATGAGAGAGGAAGAAAACTAAGTGAGCATGGTATTCCAGAAGCAGTGAAGACAGTGTTTCAAGGGGAAGGGAATGACCAGCTGGGTAAAATGCTTTTCCCAAACTGAGAACTGACAATAGGCTACTGGATTTAGCAATACAAAGGTCCTCAATGACCTTGATAAGAGCTGCTTCGACTGAGTGATGAGGGCAAATACCTGAGTGGAGTAGATTTAAGGAGGATAGAAGAAGAAAAATCAGAAAACCAAGAAAAGAGAATTCTTGAGAAGTTCTGCTATTAAAAGAAGTAGCAGGGGCCAGGCATGGTAGCTCACGCCTGTAATCCCAGCACTTTGGGAGGCCAAGGCAGGCAGATCACTTGAGATCAGACGTTCAAGACTAGCCTGGCCAACATGGTGAAACCCCATCTCTACTAAAAATACAAAATATTAGCCAGGCATCATGGCACATGCTTGTTCCAGCTACTTGGGAGGCTGAGGCAGAAGAATCACTTGAATCAAGGAGAGGGAGGTTGCAGTGAGCCAAGATCGCACCACTGCACTCCAGCCTGGGCAACAAGACCAAAACTCCAACTCAAAGAAAAAAAACGTAGCAGCAGAATGGGGTACTATCTGTAGGGAAAGTAGAATAAAGGTTAAGTTAATTGGTTATTCCTGTTTTCAAGATGGAAGAAACAGCAGCAGTCAGTATGCTGACAGGAATGTATCACTAGAGAGGTAATATTTAGCAGAGAGCAGAGGAAGGCTGGAACACTGCTCTGGACTCAGGAAGTGGGAATCAAATTTAGTTTGCAAATGGAGGCATCGGCCCTTGCGAGGAGCATCTACAGCTCATATCTAGTTACAGGAAAGCGGGAAAAGGCAGATATATAAGCACGTGGGTGGAAACGGTGATGACTGCCATTGTTTTCTCAATGAAATAGTAAGTAAGGTCATCAACAAAGACTAAGAATGAAGTTTTGAAAACAGAGGAGAAAGTATGGAAGAGTCCTCTAAGAGGATGGAAAATGAAAGAACTATGGAAATACAGCAGGATTCCCAGACAGCATTAGAGGCCTGTTTGAGGTTAGCAATCATGAATTAAGAGTGAGGCCAGCAAACGTCCTCAGTGTTTCTTCTAACCCAGGAGCACACTCATAAAGTAGGTAGAGATTTGGATTTAACCAGAGTTATGATTTAGCCAAAAGTGTAACAGAGCAAAATAGAGGAAGAGGATTGAGAGTGCAGTACATGCGGCAGTGATTATAATGACTGACCATGGAATCTGTTATTTAAGGAAAAAGTACAGACATAAGGGCGTGAGGGAAAGGGAGAAGAAAATAGGATCAATGGGCTACAGTTCCTGCTGGAGTCAGATGGTTGAAAGGACTGATATTACGATAAAAAGCAGGAAAATGGAGTCACAAGGGGCAACTCTTATGGCTGACACAGTAAGAAAATGTGTTTTATTTCTCCACCATTTTACAAAACTACAAAGAATGTCATAGGCCCAGCTATGGGGCTAAAATCAATTCCCACAATTCAATTTCTGATGGCCAAACTGATTGCAATTTAATAACAACATGAGATACCATTTATTAGAACCACAGTACTTTTTTTATTTTCTTCTTTTTTTTAAAGAGACAGCTTCTTGCTATGTTAACCAGGCTGGAGTACAGTGGTGTGACCACAGCTCATTGCAGCCTTGACTTCTTGGGCTCAAGCAATCCTCCTGCCTCAGCCTCCCAAAGTGCTGGGATTACAGGAATGAGCCATTATATTTGGCTACAGCCACACTACTGTCTGTCTATGTAATACTGGCTGACTTCCCTAACCGCTGGGGCTTAGTTTCCTTATCTGTGAAATAGGAATGTTAATAGTAGCCACCTTAAGGGGTGAGGATTCAATGACTGAATGTTAAGAATTTAGAACTATGCCTGGCAGTTAGTAAGATGAAATAAATGTCTGCTATTAGTGATATTCTTTTTCTTTCTTTTTTTTGAGACAGTCTCGCTCTATTGCCCAGACTGGAGTGCCGCCTCCGGGTTCAAGCGATTCTCATGCCTCAGCCTCCCAAGTAGCTGGGATTACAGGCATGCGTCACCATGCCCGGATGATTTTTGTATTTTTAGTAGAGATGGGGTTTCGCCATGTTGGCTGGACTGGTCTTGAACTCCTGACCTCAAGTGATCCGCCTGTCTCAGCCTCCCAAAGTGCTGGGATTACAGGTGTGAGCAACCTCGCCCAGCCAGTAATATTCTTATTACATACTACTGTTACAACTCTACTTCATCGTGTATTTTTTTTAATGCCATAACCAACAAAAACTGCTATGAAAGCAGGAGTCTCAGTAGGGAAGAGTTCAAACACTCAAGTATTAAGCCTGGGTGAGGCTCAAATCATTACAGAATTTTTCCAAGTATTTTTCCTAATCTGGTCCTGTTTCTCCACTTTCTAGAGGCATGAGGGAAATGACACATGTCATCCAAAAGGGCTCTAAGCTCCAGGGAACGCTATAAACCCTGACCTTGCTGTTGGGTAATGGGTTCAACTTCATTCTAAACTCTGTTTCCAGGTTCTATGCCAGCACCTTTACTCTTGCCCACATAGTTGCTCAGTCACATGTAATAAATAGCAATAGCTTAAAAAACAGAAAAAATATAACCTTAGAATGTTTTTCTTATTTAGAAATATTTTCAATGTTCATTTAAACACAGATGAGAGTTCTTTTACAACTCAGATAAGAAGCTTAGTTATTGGTCATTTGATTATTCTGCAGATCACTGGAAGAGGGAGGAAAATCCGGGCCTTTGCTGGTCTGTCACCTGATTATTAGATCAATCACACAAGACTCCTCTGTGGGGTCCAATCCCAGACAGATGTATCGGCCTCACCAGCATGCTGCCTATTTGACAGTTTCTGTTGGCAGTACCCCAAGGAAGCAAAAGCACCAGGCTGAGTGCAGACCCATGACTAGCTGCCTCTTGCAGGCCTGACTTGAAATCCCACCCACCCAGTCCCCCCACTGCCTGGTGTTTTGTTTTAGAGTTGCTCAGATGTGGATCCAAGATAAAAATTTCTTACGTTCTAGTCTAGCCATTGGCAGAAGCAATCATCCCATCAGAAAGAAACATGGAAAGAAGCAGTGAACTCTGGAACAAGTTGAACACACTCAGATTCTTCAGAACAGAGGGCTGGGGAAGAGAAAATGGGGCTCGTGTGAATCCTCTCTTATGAAATGTCCTCTGCAGTGTGGGCCGAGCTCTTGGTTGGCTTATAATTAAGTTGGTCCTTAAGAACAAACTAAGTTTATAGAAGGGGCTATGTGATCTTTCCTGTGGTCTTAGAACAACTTACAGAGAAATTTTGGCCAAATGGTAGATATGGCCTCTAGCAAAGAGCTAAAACAAGCATTTTGGGGCACAATTTCTGGGGGGATGGTCAGAGAGAGGTGTGCTGTGAATAGCTTTCACTTCCAGGTACAAGTTTCTGGAAACTACAACAGAAAAACAAACAAAATAATAAGATCCACACATGCACATGGAACAACATGAAACAATGAAGAGGACATTAAATAAAAACCAGAAGTTGCGAAACAAGCATAAGATGCTTTCTACTGCTTTACACATACCCATTCATCCAGAGGTGAAAATTTGGAGAAATATACACCAAAGGGATCATGGGGGAAACTTCCGCGTTCTACATTAATGTTTAAAATCTTTACCATGAACATTCTGATTATCTTTGTGACCAGAAAAGTAGGAAGAACTTTTGTTTCTAGATTTGCTTAAAAAACAGAAAATACCCCAGCACTTTGGGAGTCCAAGGCAGGTGGATCAAGAGGTCAGGAGATCGAGACCATCCTGGCCAACATGGTGAAACCCCATCTCTACTAAAATACAAAAAATTAGCCAGGGGTGGTGGTGCGTGCCTGTTGTCCCAGCTACTCGGGAGGCTGAGGCAGGGGAATCGCTTGAACCCGGGAGGCAGAGGTTACAGTGAGCTGAGATTGTGCCACTGCACTCCAGCCTGGGGACAGAGTGAGACTCCGTCTCAAAAAACAAAAACAAACAAACAAACAAACAAAACAGAAAATACTGTGTTGGAAACCACAAAGGTCTGTTGCCTTCTGTTTCTGCACAGTGCGTGCTAGTTCAGCCTCTCCAACTCCCTCACCTGTTCCAGGGCTTTTCTTCTGCAACTTCTTTCTCTTCCTTCTGCAAATGCTGCCTTTCTAAACCCCTTCCTGTCATCTTAGAAGCCATCTTTTTCATTTGAGATTAATTTCTTGCAGAAAGTCACTATCAAGCCACCATAGTAGTCTGGTGACTACAAAAATCACAAGAAGTAACCCAACTCTTTTCCAACACAAACTACCTTTATCTTTACTCCTACAATTGAGGTATTTCTTCATGTGTCTCATTTACTGAACTTTTATTAGGGACCTAACTCCATATCATGGGTAACAAACACTAACAGACTTAGAAAAACGTTCTCAACTAACACATCCGGCTCATAATAAGTACTCTGCAATCAGCAACAACATGCTTTCTCTTAATAGCAAACTCCGAGCCTCAATTCCCTCAGCCAAGGACAGTAAACAGGCTTAGTCTTACACATCAACACCAGCAGTTAGCATGGACTGTGGGCACCTGGAGTACTATGTTAAGGAGGATTATGAGTCCCTATAGAGCTCCACAATAAACAGTGAGGTAAATTTTAACAGTGTCGGTCATGGGCAAAGAATAAGGTTGGGGGTCAGTGCTCTTCCCTCCTGCATAGCCTGTTGGGACCAGGGCTGGTGTGACCTTCTTTTTCTTTTTTTGAGATGGAGTTTTGCTCTTTCACCCAGGCTTTAGTGAGGTGGCATGATCTCAGCTCACTGCAACCTCCACCCTCTGGGTTCAAGAGATTCTCCTGACTCAGCCTCCCGAGTAGCTGGGATTACAGAAGCCCACCACCATACCTGGCTAATTTTTGTATTTTTTTGTAGAGATAGGTTTTGCCATGTTGGCCAGACTGGTCTAGAACTCCTGCCCTCAGGTGATCCACCCACCTTTGCCTCCCAAAGTGCTAGGATTACAGGCATGAGCACTACATCCGGCCTGGTATGCCACCTTCTTAACCTTGGTGTATCTGGAATCCAGTCACGGTGAAATGATGCTATATTTAAAGAAGGTGTGGGTGTGTGAATGTAGGGGGTTGGGTAGGGAAAGGTTTCTTTTCTTGAGAATCTTTAACTGTTCTATAGCAACTCAAAGGAGAATGAGACGGCAATTTAAGGGGGTGGAGAGAAAAGATGACATAATTAAAAGGAATTTCCAACTTGAGTCAAATTTCAAGTCATAAGAACTTGGGCTGTTTTTCTCCAGTCACCTCACAAACTCATCCTCCCTAGTCTCAGCTTAAACACAGATGCATAAAATTAATGTGGAAGTTTTTCTCCATTTTCCCCAAAGCTTATTCAACACTGGGGGTTCCTAGTTACCTGGTTTCTCCTCTTCCCATAGTACCAAATTACAGGCAAGACAAGTAAGCTTGGAATCACCAATAATCCCATAATCATCCTAAGAATGCAACACTCTCTGAATTCTTCCTAAACATAGATGATGCAGAACAGTGTGATGCTAAAGAGAACCTTGTTCAGGAACATTAAGTTTACCTTGCCCCTAGGGCTCCCTTGTGGAGGATACTTTGCAATTTGTGGTAGGCAGGTAACAGCTGACTACTTGATGTATTTTTAAGATATATAGAACACCTGTGCATTAATGAGACTCACCTGTCTAAGAGCAAATAAATACGTGGATGAAAGTCTGCTCCGGGCCTTCAGTGTGGAGAGCTGCCAGCCCGCAGGCTCTCAGGCTGTTGGTCCCCAGGATAGATCCAC
Organism: Cacajao melanocephalus; assembly: GCA_963573385.1. Lineage (NCBI taxonomy): Eukaryota > Metazoa > Chordata > Mammalia > Primates > Pitheciidae > Cacajao > Cacajao melanocephalus. The sequence goes on along the minus strand of CAUYLG010006696.1, from coordinate 86,692 downwards.
TCTGTTGTGCCAGCTGGGTGTCTGCCTCTCAAATACCTTCAGTGCCTCCTGGGTGGGGGTCTCCTGACCGAGCTGGTTCTCGGTAGAGCCTCCTGGATTCTCAGTACAAGGGCATGTTCACTTGATCCATCTACTGAAATTATACATTTACCAATTCTCTATGTACTGTAAGAGCACCACAAAAGAGTGTCAAGCAGCACTGTCCAACAGGACTTTCTGCAATGATGGAAATGTTCTTTATGAATACTGTCCAATTACAGCAGTCACTAAGCATTTGTGGCTACCAAGCACTGAAAATGTGGCTAGAGTAATTCAGAAATGGAATTTAAATTTTGTTCATCAATTTCTGTTCATCAATTTACTTATTTTAATTATTTATTTATTTATTTTTAATTTTCCCAAAGTCTCACTCTGTCACCCAGGCTGGAGTGCAGTGGCATATCAGCTCACTGCAACCTCCACCTCCTGGGTTCAAGCGATTCTCCTGCCTCAGCCTCCCAAGTAGCTGTGATTACAGGTGCTCACCACCATGCCAGCCCACTCCAAGGTGGGCAACAGAGTGAAATGAATGGGTGGACAGATGGAAGGATTAGTGTACTGAAAACAGAGATAAAAAATTACCCAGCGTAGAGCATATAAAGAATTGGAAAACATGAAAGAGTTTAAGAAACAGGAAGGGAGAAACAAGGCCCAATATATGATTTCTAGGATTTTCAAAAGGAGGGATGGGAGAGAATAAAAGAAAGGTAAAATCTGAAGAGATAACTAGATGATAATTTCTTAGGTGCCCTGAAACACATGAAATGTGATATTCAAGGACAAATAGCAAATAGACATATAAAAATAAATCCAGAACATATAACAGGAAATTTGTAGAGCACCATGAATAAAGAGAAGATTATAAAAAGTAGCCAAGAGAAAAAAACATTAAGAGTTGAGAAGCAGACTTTTCAACTGCAATATCAAAAGCTAGAAGATAATGAAACAGAATAACATCATCTAATTGCTGAGAAAAAGTAACTGCCAACCCAGACTTTTATATCCAGCTACATTATCCAATAGTTATGACAAATAAAAACATATTTAGGCAAGCAAAAAGAGTTTAGCACTAATAGACTCTCATTAAGAAACAATGTTAAAGCCTACCTCTAGTAGAAGGAAATTTAACTCGAAAGGATGAACTATAATGAAAGAAGGAAGGGACGGCAAAAAAGCTGGCATGCAGATGAGTGAATCCAAATAAGCATACTGCATCAAATAAGAATAGCAACAACTAATTCCAGGGCATAAAAACAAAGTGGAAGGCCGGGCACAATGGCTCATACCTGTAGCACTTTGGGAGGCCAAGGAGGGCGGATCCCTTGAGGTCATCAGGAGTTCGAGACCAGCCTGGCCAATGTGGTGAAACCCCATTGCTACTAAAAATACAAAAACTAGCTGGGCATGGTGGCACATGCTTGTAATTCCGGCTACTTGAGAGGCTGAGGCAGGAGAACTGCTTGAACCCAGGAGGTGGAGGTTGCAGTAAGCTGAGATTGTGCCACTGCACTCCAGCCTGGGCAACAAGAGCAAAACTCCGTCTGGGGGTGGGGGGAGGAAAGTAGAATTCTAATACTGATCCACAGTAATATGTAAGGCAAACTGTGAGTTTCTATTTGGGAAGAGTAGAGACATTGATTTAACTTTAAGATTTTACTTAAGTATGCAAGCCAAAAATTTAAGAGTAGCCTCTAACAGAACTGAAAGTTTCCATACGGTAGGATAAAGAAACCCTTTCTAAGAGAAGGCCCTAAAGGAGAAAAATGGAAACAAAACATGGTCAGTGGCACAAAGTAAGATATGAAATAATAATGCATTTAATGATATTAAATAATAAATTACATAAGATATTAAATGAGATATTAAGATAATACATAATTGTAATCGTAATACTTTTAAATGGGTTAAACATGCCAATCAAAAGACAGTCTCAGAATAGGCTGGAAAAAAATATAACTTTATGTCATTTCCAGGAGATACACCTAAGGCATTAGGACCTAGAGACTGAAAGAAAGGGGATAAGAAAAGATGTACCACACCAATATTCACAAAAAGAAAGCTAACATTAACATCAGACAAAAAAAGACCAAGAGAGAAAGTACTGTTAGGGATAAAGATGCTCTCTACAATTCTCCAGAAAACAATTTTAAACAACTATTCAAAAGAACTTCAAATTATATGCAGACACATTTGACAAAATTATGGAGAAGTTGACAAATTCAGTCATTAAAAAAAAAAACTTTAATACAGCTCTCTCCAGAACTGTTAGATCAAGAACACCTGGCAAGGCACAGTGGCTCACACCTGTAATCTCAGCACTTTGGGAGGCCAAGGTAGGAGCATCAACTGAGCCCAGCCTGGGCAACATGGTGAACCCCCATCTCTACAAAAAAATATAAAAATTAGCTGGGTGTGGTGGCACGTGCCTGTGGTTCTAGCTACTTGGCAGCTGAGGCAGGAGGACTGCTTGAGTCCAAGAGTTTGAGGCTGCAGTAAGCCATTACTGTGCCACTGCACTCTGGCCCGGGCAACAAGCAAGAGCCAGTCCCAAAAAACAAACAAACAAAATAAAAAAACACCAAAAGTTGGTAAGATATGGAAGATTTGGACAATACAACTGATAAGCTTGATCTAAGGATATACAGAATAAAACTTCACCCAACATTTTTATTTGTTTGCACTCCCCAGGCCCCCTCACCCAACATTTGTTATACAAACTTCTCAAGAACAAATGAAATGTTTATGAAAACTGACCATGTAGTATGACACAAATTAAGTATCAATAAAAACCAGTCAGTATCATACAGACTGCTCTGTGACTATAATGCAATTAAGTTAAAGGCCAAGTTTTTTTAAAAAATGAAAATATTACAATTACACCTTTGTACTCCAGCCTGGGCAATAGAGAAAGACCACGTCTCAAGAAAATAAATAAAAGGCTATATTTGGTCAGGCATGGTGGCTCATGCCTATAAGCTCAGCACTTTGGGAGGCCAAGGTGAGAAGATCACTTGAGTCTGGGAGTTCATGACCAGCCTGAGCGACATAGAAGTCTCTACAAAATGGCTGGGCATGGTGGCTCACGCCTGTAATCCAAGCACTTTGGAGGCCAAGGCGGGCGGATCACCTGAGGTTGGGAGTTCAAGAAGTCTCTACAAAAAAACCTATAGTAGTCTCTACAAAAAAACAAGCTATATTAATCTTTTTGCTTCTTTGTTTTGTTTTTTTGAGACAAAGTCTCACTCTGTTTCCCAGGCTGGAGTACAGTGGCACCATCTCGGCTCACTGCAACCTCTGCCTCCCGAATTCAAGCGATTCTTCTGCCTCAGCTTCCTGAGTAGCTGGAATTACAGGCACATGCCACCACGCACGGCTAATTTTTATATTTTTTGTATAGATGGGGTTTCAGTATGTTGGCCAGGCTGGTCTTGAACTTCTGACCTCAAGTGATCCACCCACCTCAGCCTTCCAAAGTGCTGGGATTACAGGTGTGAGCCATTGTGCCTGGCCTTATTAATCTTAATAAGAGAAGAAAAAGTGTAACAAAATTATGAGTGAAATTTTATGACACATGTACAAAAATCCAAAGGAGAATATTAATATATTAAATCTGGAAATGCATAAAAAAAAGAATACATCACAACCAAGTAGGATTCATTTCAAGAATATAAGGATAGTTTAACATTAGAAAATCTGCTAACATAATCCAAATCATTTACAACTGAAAGGAGAAAGACTAGATGATCATCTGAATAAATACAAGGAAAATTGTTGATAAAATTACTGTTTGTGATAATTTAGCAAAGTAGGAATAAAAGAGAATAAAGGAAATCTACCAAAAACATATGTGACGCTTCCAAAATCAGGAAACATTCCCTTAAAAAGCAGGAGAAAAATAAGGATTCCCATGATGGTAGATTCTAATATGGTTTTTACTGGAGGAACTAGCCAGCAATCTTAAAATAAGAAAGAGAAGTGACACAAAAGAGGATTAGAAAAGAGGAAACAAACCAGTCATTATTTGCAAAGGGTGTGATTCTCTGAATTTTCTGTCAATGTTTGTCATTAAAACTATAAAACCTACAAGAGTTCAGCAAGTGTGCTGAACGTTAACAAGAAACCTGAAACAATTATAAAAAACTTGAAGAGCTATTGTTGATGGTAAGGACGAAAAAACTGTAGGGTATCTAGTGATAAATCTAACAAAAGGAATTCAAGATCTTTAAAAAATCATAAAGCTTTATCTAGCGACATTAAATACTAACAGCTTACATTTACTGATCACTTACTACCTGCTGGGCACTGTTCTGAGTGTTGTGGATATGTTATCAACTCATTTAATTTATAAAAGAGTCTTACATGGTAGATATTGCTATTAGCGTTAGCTTCACTTTAGAGGTAAAGAAATTAAGGCACAAGTTGTTAGGGTCACCTGCCAAAGGTTCCAAAACTAAAAATCAGCAACACTGGATTCACACCAAAGACAGTCCAGTGCCAAGCTGGTGACCTTAACTACTACCTTATACTGCCTCTCCCAAAAGAGGGTGTCCCATTCCTCCAATAAACGCATCTCTGGCTCAGCTGAGCCAAACTTCCAGAAGCCATTCTTGTGTGTCATCCTGAGGCCAACTTAATCTGAATTCTCTAGCCTACAACTGTCTAAGAAGCCCCTTTCAACAGATTGGATCAGAGCACCTTGGGAGCAGAGGGTGGCAGTGGATTTATTTCTGTTCACATAAGGATACAGACTAACAATGATAGAGATCTCAGTCTTAGGCCTAGCCTAAGTGACACCATGTCACTTTTAAGATCACACGGTTCTCCCATTCCCAGGAGCAGGTCAATATAGATTTCTTAAACTTGAGAAGCCGGATTTATTAAGATCTTAAGCTGCTTTGCAGACTCAAGAATGTAATGGATGTCAACAATTTGTCTTTCTGGTAACATTTGAGAATTCTGGGAGATGGATATGTAATATTTATTTGTATAAGTTCTGCAACTTTTCTGTAAGTCTAAAATTATTTTTAAAAATTTTAAATGTAAATAAAATCTTCAAAATTTTTATTTTAGTATCTGTAAATCCATTTTATCAGATTCATGGATAAGCCCAAATTTGCAAATCTGGCTTATTAATAAACTCAACATAATTCTAATAAATATCCTAACAGTTTTTTCTCCTCACAGAAAGTTAACAAAGCTGATTCTAAAATTTATCTGGAAGCACAAAGTGCCAAAAATAGCTAACAAATTTTTGTTATTTTACTGTTGTTGTCTGTAACATACAGAACTGTTTACTCTGCTGTTTGCAATACAAAGACATCAGGAAATGTTATTGTTTGTGCAATATAGTAGGGAAAAAAATTCAAACTGCCCATTAGGGTGGGTTTGCCAGATGTCCTGTCATTAAAAAAGAATACCAGCTATAAACAGAGCAGTTCTTGGTACTCTGTATTTCATTGTGTTACTCTATCTGGATTCCCTTATTTGTCCCTTACAAAGATTCAGTTAGCCAACATAGTTCTGTCTTTCCACATAGCAAGACCTAATACAAAACTATAGTAAATAAAAGAGTAGGCTGGGCGTGGCTGACACCTGTAATCCAATCCCAACACTTTGGGAGGCCGAGGCAGGTGAATCACCTGACGTCAGGAGTTGGAGACCAATATGGTGAAACCCCATCTCTACTAAAAATACAAAAATTAGCCAGGTATGGTGACAGGTTCCTGCAAGTCCCAGCTACTCGGGAAGCTGAGGCAGAAGAATTGTTTGAACTAGGGAGGCAGAGGTTGCAGTGAGCCAAAATCATGCCACTGCATTCCAGTCTGGGCGACAGAGCGAGACTCTGTCTCAAAAAATAAAAATAGTCTGGGCACAATGGCTCATGCCAGCAATCCCACCACTTTGGGAGGCCAAGGTGGGCAGATCACTTGAGGTCAGGAGTTCAAGACCAGCCTGGCCAACATGATGAAACCCTGTCTCTACTAAAAATACAAAAAATTAGCGGGGCATGGTGGCATGAGCTTGTAATCCTAGCTATTTGGGAGGCTGCAGTGGGAGAACTGTTTGAACCTGGGAGGTGGAGGTTGCAGTGAGACAAGACAGCACCACTGCACTCCAGCCTGGGCAACAGAGCGAGACTCCATCTCAAATAAATAAATAAATAAATAAATAAATAAATAAATAAAAATAAAAGAGTATTAGCACAAAAACAAATGACTTTACTACTCCTCAAATACTGCTGAGAGAGCTGGCCACTCATATTTGGAAAAAGAAAAATATATCCCTATCTTGCCCCATTCAAATTTATTTATAGGCTGGGAGCTGCAGCTTACGCCTATAATCCCAGTACTTTGAAACAGTCGGATGTGGCAGAGCACATCAGTAGTCCCAGCCACCCAGGAGACTGAAGTGGGAGGACCACGTGAGTCCAGGAGTTTCAGGCAGCAGTAAGTGGTGATCACGCCACTACTTTCCAGTCTGGGAAACAGAGTGAGATCCTGTCTTGAAACTAAATAAATGAATAAATTTTTTTTAAAGTATCCATTAAGAAGTGAAATACAAAAGGCAAATTTTTACAACTTTTAGAAGAAAACAATATTTTTATGATCTCAGGTAAACAAAATGTTTCTTTTTTTTGCCCCTCCCCCCAATAAAATATTTCTTAACACACAAAATGCATAAGCCATAAGAGAAAATACTTGAATATTCAGTTATATTAAAATTAAGTCACCATAAGAAATCACAAGGAGAATAAAGAGAGAAGCCACAAACTGAGAGAAGACACATCTACATTACATACAACAACAAAGAATTACTATCCACAGACAAAACAAAAATAAATTCGTACAAACCGGTAAGAAAAAGCTAAACCACCCAATATAAACATGAGTCAGAGACATGAACAAACATTTCACAGAAGAGGAAACACAATGATTAAACATACAACATTAATATATTAATTATAGATAAATATATATTTTCAAATATATAAATAAATAAAATCATAATAATATACCAGTTACACCAACTAGAGCTTGCCAAAAATTAAGGTATGACAATATCAAATTTTGGCAAGGACACAGAACAAGCAAAAATATATTATTTCAGGAATGTAAACTAGTATAAGCATATTGGGGATTTACTGGGCAATATTTAATTATGAGTCGAAGATACACATACACACACGCACACACACACCCTGTAACCCCACTATTTCATGACTAAGGATGTACCCCAGAAAAACTCATTCAAGTATGTAAGGAAACAAAAGTTTCAAAGAACTAAAAGTAACTTCAAAATCCACTGATAACAGAATGGATCAATAAATAGTGATATATGTGGCGTAGTCACACAATGGAGTATAAGAGTGAAAATAAATATGCTATAGCAGTAAACAGTAAAATGAATTTATATACTACCTCCATTTTGAGGTAGTATATATACACACACACCTCATAATACTTTCTCCTTCTATGTCTATACAATTCACATAAAGTTTAAACAAAACAAATGCTGTTTTGCATAGATACATCAAGCAAAAGCATGAACATATATGGCAGGAGAAACATCAGTCACGGCAGTCGTTCCCTTTGGGGAGGGAAGGAGAAAATGGGAATAGGCCAGGGTACGTACAATTGTAACTGTAATGTTTTACGTATTAATCTGCTTGGTGGGTGAGTGTATTATCTCTTTTGAATGCCTAAAATATTTCATTAAAAAAATATAATTTTGGGCTGGGCGCAGTGGCTCACACCTGCAATCCCAGCACTTTGGGAGGCTGAGGCAGATGAACCACGAGGTCAGGAGATCGAGACCATCCTGGTCATGGTGAAACCCCATCTCTACTAAAATACAAAAAATTAGCCGGGAGTAGTGGTGCATGCCTGTGTTCCCAGCTACTCAGGAGACTGAGGCAGGGGAATCGCTTGAACCCAGGAGACGGAGGCAACAGTGAGGCGACATCATGCCACTGCACTCCAGCCTGGCAAAAGAACAAGACTCTGTCTCAAAACATATATATATATACACATATATAAATATAATTCCAGGGCCAGGCGTGGTGGCTCATGCTTGTAATCCTAACGCTTTGGGAGGTGAAGGCGGGCAGATCACAAGGTCAGGAGTTTGAGACCAGCCTGGCCAACACGGTGAAACCCTGTCTCTAGTAAAAAAAAAAAAAAAAAAAAAAAAAAATTAGCAAGGCATGGTGATGCATGTCTGTAATCCCAGCTACTCTGGAGGCTGAGGCAGGAGAATCGCCTGAACTCCAGGGGTGGAGGTTGCAGTGAGCCAAGATCGCACCACAGCACTCCAAGCCTGGCGATAGACTGAGATTCCATCGCAAAAAAAAAAAAAAAAAAAGTGAATGAACAGAAAAATTAAGAGTCCAGGCTAGAACTCATGATAAGACTTAAACTCACCCTGTGGGCCCTCAAGTAAAGAGACAGAGAAGTAATTCTTATTCCTTCATAAAGGTGATCATCACTTTTCCACCCTGTTCTGAACTCCTTTGGCAAAAGATACTTTATAATTACTTGTATGCCATCATATTAAAGTGTTGAACCTCTACTACGTAACCTAAGAAAGATTAGCCGTTTCTGAACAGAGGTTCCTAACTGCTTTTTCCTTGTTTGAAGGAGTTAAAAGCCATTGTTGAAGCATATGTCTGTAATCCTACAGACCTCACACCTTCAAGAAAACTCTCTCCCACAATTCTCTCTCCCAGTTCCATGCTTGTAGCCTTTTCTCTATTATGTTTTGCTGGCTCTTATGCATCAAATGCTCACTTCCTGTTTCCCCTTTATTGAGCTCTGGAGACCTGGAACCCGTAAGAGGCTTTGAAGAAAAGTACAAAGCCAGGAAAACACAGAATGGAGACAGCCATGACTTTCCAAAGGAAAGTAAATCTTAACACACTTTTTAATAACCTTTCAGCCCTTCCGGTGCCTGTAACTTACGTAAGATAGTGGTTCAGACATGAGCCCCGAGAAACTGTAAATCAATGAAGTTGAAAACAGTTAAAACTCAGGCTAGGTTGGCAGAGAAGTTTAGGACAGGCAACTGAGGTTTGATATCATAATCCTGGCTTGTTCTAAGCTCTCAGTATCCCTAAGTGTTTCCTTTTCACTATCCTCCAAGGAGGCTGACTGGGTGGCATTTCCTCTGGACGCCACTCTAAATGCTTTAGACCTAAAATCTTAGAAAAGCACAGATGACCTTGTATGAATCCATTCTTTGTAAAGTGTGCCATGATCAGTGCCAAGCACCAAGCTGGCCATATGGAAAAGGGAGGCAAAGACAGTAAAGAAATTCCTCATGACCTTTAGATTCTTATCATTAACTTATCCTTTAATCCAGAAAGCTGATGTTCTTCCTATAAATGGCTTCCGGCTCTCTAACACAAGGCCTCTCTGCATTTCATGCTCCTTTTACACTACAACAGTGTTTTAATTGAAACTTCAGTTTCACTGGTCATGCTACTGCAGCGATTCACTGAGCACAGGCTTCTCTGTTCTATTCTGCTGTCCTGCACTTTGAATTCAGGGCTTGGTGTCAGCATGGAAAGCACCAGCGTTCTGATATGGCAGCCTTTGGTTATGTTCCCCCCAAGGGATTTATCATCCACAACCTACTCAAATCCCTCCCCCAACAGCTACCAAAAATTCCCCTGGTGAGAAATGCTATTATGAGAAGGGGTGGCTGCTTTGTGACTCACACTGTTTCATTAAAAAGATTTTTTTTTCAAACAAATTTTCAGTAGAGGAATCCAAAGGTTTTCCAAAGCCACAGCAAAACAGAACAGCTCATAATACTATTTTTCAAAGGTCTGCCACTTCATAGGAGATTCCTATACCTCAAAATACTGGAGACATTTAGATTCACTATCCTTTTGTGTTGCACTTGGCCTCTGGGTTGAGAAAGTAGGTAGGAAATGGATGAATTAAATGCAGCCAACATGACTGGGCTTGTCAGATATTAAGATGGAAGGCAGCTAGCTTGCAAGTCAGCCCTCATCATAGGTCTGAAGACTTGCCTATAGCTTTCCCCGGCACTGGCTGCAATGGTATGAATGTTTCAGTCATAGCTAACCATCGTTGTGGAAATCTAATAATATATGATATACATGAGTATTTAGGGATACTTGTTAAAGCAGCAGACAGAGCTATAAAAAAGTGTCTTTGGCCAGGAGAGGCGGCATGTGCCCACAGTCCCAGCTACTCAGGAGGCTGGGGTGGGAGGATATCTTAAGCCCAGGAGTTCATGTCCAGCCTGGGCAACATAGGGAGACCCTGTCTCTGACAAAAGTTTGTTTTTAATCAAAAAATAAAAGTTTCTTTGAAAAGCTGACTTAAATGGTGTTATACTTTTGAGTGTGTAAACAATCTAAATGGACTAGAACAATATTACAGAAAACTAATTTGTCAGGTTGGAATCCCAAGAGCTCCCTCAAATCCTTGTAGGATTCCCAGAATACCCAGGCAGGTAGCAGGATAAAAGAACCTTAATGGCTCTCTCCAAAAAAGGCACTTTTCCACAGGGAAAAGGTTATTTAAGATGGAAACAAATGAAAAGATCTCCAAAAAGCTAAGAAATATGGGCAAAATGACCACATCAGATAAGCCTTGGGATCTTGGTTCCTCTACCTTTGTCCCTGACTCCAAATTAAAGCTTCTCCCAGCTGGGCGCCAGCACTTTGGGAGGCTGAGGTAAGTGGATCATGAAGTCAAGAGATGGAGACCATCCTAGCCAACATGGTGAAACCCCATCTCAACTTAAAATACAAAAGTTAGCCAGGTGCCTGTAGTCCCAGCTACTCGGGAGGCTGAGGCACAAGAATCACTTCAACCCAGGGGGCAGAGGTTGCAGTGAGCCCAGACCATACCACTGCACTCCCGCCTTGCGACAGAGAGTGTGTCTAAAACACACACACACACACACACACACACACACACACACACACACACACAGAGTACATTACAGAAGTGATTAATTTCAGAGCAACTCTTTGTGAAGCATGGATTAATTATACTTTTCAGAGGGCTCAAGCTACTACCAATGAGAAAGTCGGAGCACTGCCATGACAAGTCTGATTCACTGAGACCAAGATGACAGACCATACATGCCTAAATACAAGGTTAAGTTTCTCCAAAAATTATCCTTCTGAAATTAAGGCACTGCCGACAGCCAAAGTACTCATAAAGTCTCTCAGCATGAAACAATTTGTTAAATTCTTTATTTTGAGCAAAATGTACTCAAATATAACACAGATTTATTACTTACTCCTGAGGGGAATACATTACAGTCACTAGTGTTGGCTATCATAAACAAGGCTTTACAAAGTGTCTTAAGACTGCACTAAAATAAACAACAACAAAGAAAAAAGCAACCCAGTCCAGGCGTGGCAGCTCATACCTGTAATCCCAGCACGTTGGGAGGCTGAGGCGGGTGGATCACCTGAGGCCAGGAGTTTGAGACCAGCCTGGCCAACATGATGAAATCCATCTCTACTAAAAATACAAACACTGGCCGGGCATGGTGTCAGGCGCCTATAATCCCAGCTTCTCCAGAGGCTGAGGTAGGAGAATCACTTGAATCCAGGGGGCGGAGGTTGCAGTAAGCCAATATCACACCACTGCACTCCAGCCTCGGTGACAGAGCAAAACTCCATCTCAAAATAAAAGAAAAAAGTGGCTGGCACAGTGGCTCACGCCTGTAATCCCAGCAGTCTGGGAGACCGAGGAGGGTGGATCACGAGGTCAGATAGAGACCATCCCAGTCAACATGGTGAAACCCCATCTCTACAAAATACAAAATCAGCCAGGCATGGTGGTACGTGCCTATAGTCCCAGCTACGCAGGAGGATGAGGCAGGGGAATCACTGGAACCTGGAAGGCAGAGATTGCAGTGAGTCAAGATCGTGCCACTGCACCCCAGCCTGTGCAACAGAGCGAGACTTGGTCTCAAAAAAAAAAAAAAAACAAAGAAAAAGAAAAAACCAATCTGATTCAAAAATGGACACACAAATAGATATTTCTCCAAGAATATCAAATGGCCAATAAACACCTGAAAAGATGTTCAACATCATTAATCATGAGAGAAACACAAATGAAAACACAAATGATACTACCTCACGTCCACTGAGATGGCTACTAGGAAATAACAAGTATTGGCAAGGATGTGGAGAAACTGGAAGCCTGGGCACTGTTGGTAGGAATATACAATGGTATATACTGTGGAACACAGTATGGTGGTTCCTTAAAAAATTAAAAATAGAATCACCAAATGATGGAACAATTCCACTTCCGGGTATATCCTCAAAAGAACTGAAAGCAAGTTCTTGAAGAGGTATTAGAGAATTCACGTTTCTAACACTGAATTAAAGCTATTTACAATAGCTAATGGAAGCAACCCAAGTGTCCAGCAACAGATAAATGGAAAAGCAAAATGTGGTTTACAGACAATGGAATACGATTCAACCTTTAAAAGAAGGGAAATTCTGAAATACACTACAATGGGGATGGACATTATGCGAAGTAAAATAGGACAGCCACAAAAAAGCAAATACTGTATGATACCACTTACATACGGTACTTAGAGTACCACTGAACTGTACACTTAAAAACGATTAAGATAGCAAATTTTGTTATATTTATTTTATGACAGTTAAAAAACAAAAACAACTGGAGAGGTGGGGCTGGTGGAGCCAGCACAGAGGCGTAGATGTTGTGAAGCTCAGAGACACAGATTTATAATACCAAAGAAGAAATTTCCTTATGGGTATTTGTAGCTTAGGATAAATTTTACAGAGACAGATTTAAAAAGTGGTGAATCATGCTTCTAGAAAATAGTGTTCAATGACCAGAAAGAAAAGTGGCTCTATGGATGACAGAGATACTGAAATCAAAGATGCACATGAAGAATTTGAAAATCAGTTTTTCTTTTGATATTCTCACTGAGAGGACAGAGGACCCCTTATACTGAGACATATGAGGAATTTCTTGGTAGGTACTTGGCTGGAATCACATAGAAAAGATCATCTGCTCCAGCCTAGAAATAGGGCTTTGGAAAAAAATGAGTGAAGAGAACAAGTATATCCTTGCAGGAGCCTCATGAACAAACACCTACATTTATTTGTTTATTCAACAGAGGAGTTGATGAAAAAGGTAAAATCTCCCACAAGCTAAAATACTCAGACTCTTAAGGAGTGAAGAAGCAAAGATTCTTGGAAAGAACAAAATAAGTTAATCGCTCTGTAATAAACATATATGCTCAGCACCTACCATAGGTCCTGGTACACCGGAGGCTATCAATGGAATAAATGAACATTTTTGTTCAACAGATTGTTACACACAAAGAAAATAAAGTCTAATCAGGCGCAGTGACTCACACCCGTAATCCCAGCACTTTGGGAGGCTGAGGGAGGCGGATGACAAGGTCAGAAGTTCAAGAACAGCCTGGCCAATATGGTGAAACCCCGTCTCTACTAAAAATACAAAAATTAGCCGGGCTTGCTGGCAGGTGCCTGTAGTCCCAGCTACTCGGGAAGCTGAGGCAAGAGGATCGCTTGAGCCCAGGAGGTGGAGGTTGCAGTGAGCCGAGATCGTGCCACTGCACTTCAGCCTGGATGACAGAGCAAGACTCCATCTCAAAAAAAAAAGAAAAAAAAGTCTTATACTTTTGGGACAGTTAGAGAAAAGGAAAAACAGGTCTTCCAACCTCTCTAGATTCATCCTAAGCTCTTGAGTTATCTAGCCACCTAGCTGGGGATGCAGGAAAGAGGTTAACTCAGGAAGCTCTTCTGTAGCACCAGCAGCCAAGGAAGAAAAGTCAAGAGGAAGACAAGCACAGAAGGAAAGAGGACACTGACACAATTACCTTCTGATTAGAGCAACTTCAATTCTCAGACCAAGGCAGATTGGCCTGGGCCTGTAAGTAGGTGATAATGCTTAGTCCCATGTAAAAGAAAACCATCAAATAGCCAACAATGTTGTTCCTGGTTGAACCTACCCTCTGAGAACTGTAGAGATTGCTTAGAAAATACCCGACTAGAAATACTGAAAATAAAGGCCAGGCACAGTGGCTTCATGCCTATAATCCCAGCGTTTTGGGAAGCTGAGGTGGGAGGCTCACTTGAGGCCAAGAGTTCAAGACAAGCCTGGGCAACATGGTGAGATCCCTTCTCTACCAAAAAAATAAGTAAAAAAATTATCTGGGTATGGTAGCACGGCCTCTGTAGCCCCAGCTACTCCAGAGGCTAAGGCAAGAGAACTGCCTGAGACCAGGAGTTCCGGCCTGCAGTGAGTGTGATGTTGCTACTGCACTCTGGCCTGGCCAACAGAAGAAAAATCTTTCTCTAAAAAAGAATAAAAAGAAAAAAATTAATGAAAAGAAAACTAATGAACACACCAAAATAAAAAATCAGAGTTTACTTTTCTGTTTGGGGAGAGAAAAACTAAATGCCTGGTGGAGTTGAGTTTCAGATGTAGAAGGTCTTCTTACTTGCCTTCAGATTCATTTGTTACAGACTTAGATTCTTGGGATCCAGCTCTACTGAATTCTGGGAGTGGGGTCCCGTTATCTGCACTGTTAACTACCTCCTTAGAGAATATTGGGCACCATTAGGTTTAAGAATCCTTTTGAACCATTCATAGAAAGCAGGACAGCTCTTGTCTGTATCTGCCTCCTTCTTGTTACAGATCCAAGAGTGCAATATAAATTCTTATCATGCCTCCCCTAACTTGGAGTTTACAGAGATCCAGTGAATTCTTCCTTCCTCCTTTCTCCCAACAGAAGAAAGCTGTATGCTCAAGACTAACAATCCTAGGGAGATCTCCAGGTAAACCGTTTCATTAGTCTAGAAACAATGTCAGCTAGCTGCTGCTTTAAGATTAAATTTGGGGCCTGGCATGGTGGCTCACACCTATAATCCCAGCACTTTAGGAGGCCGAGGCAGGAGGATCACTTGAGCCTAGGAGTTTAAGACCAGCCAGAGCAAAAAGAAGGAGATCCCGCCTACACAAAATTAAATATTAGCCAGGCACAGCAGCACACACCTGCAGTCGTCTACTCAGGAGGCTGAGGAAGGAGGATCGCTAGAGCCCTACAGGTTGAGGCTGCAGTGAGCCTGACTGTGCCACTGCACTCCAGACTGAACAGACAGACACACACCCTGCTTTAAAAATAAAAATAAAAAGATTAAACTTGATTATTTGCTTCACATCTGAAGGCTGTCTTCAGGTTACTGACTCATACATACAACTCATTCTTCATCCACACAGCACATAAAGGACAGAAACCCAACTGCAGGATTCAAGGATAAACCTGAGTTCTAGTGAGAACCTAAGATTCAGAAGTGAAAACTGCTGAGTCTCTAAGAATTCCCTTCTCATACTCAAGACTAAACCCATGGTAATTACCATGAACCATCTGATTCAGACTAGACCATAAGAATGCTTGAAAAAGAAACAGATTGAAATTTATATTCACCCATCATTCTAACAGACTGAGGCAGCCAGGGCACAGTTGCTCATGCCTGTAATACTAGCACTTTGGAAGGCTGAGGTGCGTGGACTGCCTGAGGTCAGGAGTTCAGGACCAGCCTGGCCAGCATGGTGAAACCTTCTCTCTAATAAAAATACAAAAATTAGCTGGGCATGGGGTCGCATGCCCGTAATCCTAGCTACTTGGGAGGCTGAGCCAGGAGAATCACTTGAACCCGGGAGGTGGAGGTTGTAGTGAGCCAAGATCACACCACTGCACTCCAGCCTGGGTGACAGAGTGAGACTCTGTCTCAAAAAATAAATAAATAAATGACTGAGGTTACGTTTCAGGTTTTGAGCCAAGTTCAAGATTCTAGAACTACCACCTAAGTGATCCACTGTCATTAAAACACCCCTACTTGAGGGTGAGTAGGGGCAGAATTAATATCCCATTTAAGTTACTACCACTACCCTAGGAAGCTTTTCCAATTTTGAAGCTGTCAAAACTGAAGTTTAGTTTTATAACTGGGTATACAGCAGTACCTCTTGCCCCAAGGCAAAGGAGTACTCACTTTCCTTAGTTTCAGTTACCTGTGGTCAACTGAGGTCTGAAATATTAAGATACCGTCATGTACCGCCCAACATGCAGGGCTCAACAACCAACTGCATATGTGATGGTGATCCCATAAGACTATAATGTATTTTTATTGTACCTTTTCTATGTTTAGACACACAAATACTTACAACTGTATTACAATTGCTAACAGTGTTCAGTACCGTCACATGTTGCACAGGTTTGTAGCACAGGAGCACTAGGAGCAACATCTAACCTAGGTATGTAGCAGGCTATACCATCTAAGTCTGTCTAAGTACACCCTATGATGTTTGCCCAGTGACAAAATCCCCTAATGACCCATTTCTCAGAAAGTATCTCTGTCATTAAGCAATGCATGACTGTATTTGGAGATGGGGAGATAGAGAAAGAACACATTCACATAACTTTTACCACAGCATATTGTTATAATTGTTCTATTACTAGTTACTGTTGTTGAGCTTTCATAGTGCCTAATTTATAAATGAAACTTTATTAAGGGTATGTAGATACAGGAAAAGATAGTAGATACAGGGTTCAGGTTAGGAACTATCCACGGTTTCAGGCATACACTGTGGGTATGGGAACGAATCCCCCTTGGATAAGAAGGGACTACTATACTAAAATTTCTGCATCCAATAAGCTTGGGGTGAACACCACATATGTAAAATACAAAGCATGTTCCCTTTCCCAAAAGGAACTAGACCTTGCTTCATTTTTTTTTTTGGCTAAGAATAGCCTGACTCAAAGTATTCGTTGTGACATGACATCCTGAAGAGGGTCTTTGTTTAATATGAAAATGTATATATCCCATAAAACAAATGCTTTAAGAGCTAAGCCACTGTTTCTTACAACACCATTCAAATCTCAATAAGCAAGAGTTAACTATGACTTTCAAGAAATTATCTTTGCCTCAGGGTAACTTTTCTATTTTAAGAACATAAGCCCTCATGGTAATAAAGAGCTAAAAATTCTGCTTTTTTTAAAAAAAAGTTTTCATTAACAATAGAACTTTTGCAGGCCAGGAGACCCATCATGCTCTGGAGACCAGAGAATGCTTTTCCTTCTCCAGAAACCACATAAAGGCCCATTACTTCTAGCACAGCTATGGTGCTGCCCAAAGACTTTCTGATCCACTCCAACGGAGTTAGCAACTCTCCCCCATTAGCTAACAATAAAAGAAAATTAAATCACTTGAGAACCCTACAGTGACAGCAAAATAGAACCCAAGAGATATCCTGCTAGCATGTTCAAAGACTTATTAAAAGCCACCTTGGGCCAGGCGTGGTGGCTCATGCCTATAATCCCAACACTTTGGGAGGTTGAGGTGGGAGGACTGCTTGAAGCCAGGAGTTTGAGACCAGCCTAGGCAACATAGCGAGACTTCAGCTCTACAAAAGATTATATAAAAATTTGCCAAGTGTGGTGGTGCGCACCTGAGTTCCAGCTACTCCAGAAGCTGTGGTGGGAAGACAGCTTAAACCCAGGAGTTTGAGGCTACAGTAAGCCATGACTGCACCATGTTACTCCAGCCTGGGGGACAGAGCAAGACCCTGTCTCCAAAAAAATAAATAAATAATGAAAACAAAACGCAATCACCTTGGATCAGTCTCAGTGGATGGCTTGACGACAATAAAAACAGTTAGGACTTCTCTGAATGTGCATATGTATATATACATATGACTAAGAAGCTGAAGCGAACCCCTCAATGACCAGCCATTTTATAGTAGAACCTAGAAAACATCAACTTCTTTCAACATGGTGGATCCTGCATCTTTTGTACCCCACACCTAGAAATCCATACTCCGAGACAAACAGGACTACCACAAGAGAATGACCAGGCCTCCAGAATAGCACCTAGGCAGCCATCAGGAGTTACAGCCAAACTTACATTTTAATGTGGAAAGGGACTCACTCTGCTTCTGTAAAGCCGCCCTCGTCAGCAGCATTATGAGTACAAGCAGCCCACCAATGCAGGTCAGACTTTAGGACACAGAACCAGATTCCATTTGGGGGCTAGAGCTAGCACAGCTGTAAATCCACCCATCAAATTCTGAGATGACTGGGGCCGGCGCAGTGGCTCATGCCTGTAGTCCCAGCACTTTGGGAAGCCAAGCTGGGAGGATCCTTTGAGCTCAGGAGTCCGAGACTGCACTGAGCTATGATCTCGCCACTGCACTCCAGCCTGGGTGACAGAATGAGACCCTGTCTCAAAAGAAAAAAAAATCTGAGGCAATTAAAGGCAGAGAACTGTAAATGAGTGCCCTCACAGGAACTCCCCCACTCTCCATTTAGATGTCCTTTGGCTTTTGTGCACATGATCTTACGAGACCCTCACAATGACTCTGAGAGGTAAGAAGGACAGGTGTCATCTCCATTTTACAGATGAATAAACCGTGACTCTGAGGTTAAATGACTCACTTGCCCAAGGTCACAGGTCATGTAGCTAGTCAGCCGCCTAACCAGGAGACAGCACTCTGACTCGTGGTCCAGCGCAATCTCCAGGACACCACTCGGGTTCCTGATGTTTTCAGATAAGAGGCAGAAGATGGTACTGGTTAAGAGCCCAGGTTCTGGCACAAACAGACCTGCATTCTGGTCCCATCTCCACCACCAACTAACTGCCTGATCTTGTGTGAGTTCCTTAACCGTCCCCAAACCTGTTTCCTTACCTGTACGATGGGGGTGAGGGAGAACAGTCCACAGAGTTACAGTGATGATTAAGTGAGATGATGGACATAAAGTACTCAAATTCATGTACTCAAAACACGTGAGTGCCAGGCACAGTGCAAGACCTAAAACAAGGATCAAGGAACACAGTCCCACTCTCATGGAGCTTAGACTTTAGGCAAACTATACATAGAAAAAAGTAAACAGATAAAATACTTACGAAATGTATTCAGAATCATTAAGGTAACAAGTGAGTGACTGGAGAGAATAACAGGAGGGCCCAATTTTTAAGAGTAGTCTCTGAGCCCTAAGGGATCAGAAAGAGAAATTCCTGTAAAGAATGGACAGAAAAGCATTCCGGGCACAGGGAATGGGATATTTGGGGGTCACGGCACAGGTAAGCCAGGAACCTGGAGAAGAGAAAGGTGACTACAGAGCTTCCTCTCCCGGGATTTGGGGAGCAACGCTGGCGCTCATGAGTATGATCACAACTATTTAAAAAAACAACAAAGATGAGGCTTGAGAGAGGGGATATGTCTTGCCCAAGGTCACAGCTGCTCAGAGGAGGAGCTGGCACCAGGACCCTTCAGTATTCTACCTCCAGACTCAGCTTAAGCCCACGCTCTCTGAGAAGGCCTCGTATACACTGAACTCCCCCACGTATTTCACTGACAACTGTTTTCTGTGCCCATGAAGAGTTGCAAGAGCACCTTGAAAACACAAGCAAAAGCATCACATATCAACTTCCAGGCATCTAATCAATTGTGCACTGAAATCCTTACCCTTCTAATCTTACAACACAAGAGCAAAAGCTGCTTACACCTTACTCAAAGGCTCCAAAGCAAAAACAAGTTTTGCTTCTTGCAGTAATGAAGAAGAGAGGAAACAGACGTCCTGGAAGAGCCCATGGTCTGTTCCAGGTGAGATGGAACCACTGCTGCACATGAAGCCTCATCTCAAACGAACTGCACTGAAAAAGCTGATTACTTTATTGAATGAAAGAATAAATCCCTAAAAGCAGTGGTTCTTAGAATGGTACCACCCACACCTCAAAGGGCATTTGGGAGTTCTTGGGGACATTTTGGGGTGACACACTGAACGGCTGGATGCTGTCAGCATTTAGTAGGTGGGGCCAGGTATGCTCAATGTCTTGCAGAGGGACATGATGGTCCTACATAGTAAGGAATGTATTACCTACAATATTAATAGCAGCCGCCCATACACACTTTCAACACTCTCCCTAAAGGCTTAATATGCTCCAACTTTCGTGTATCCCCATAGGTCAGTGGCTCTCCCTACCCTTATCATAACCGGATGAAAGAACTTAAGATTTCACAGCTTAGGAGTGAAATTTTGGAATCCAATAATAAGCTCATAACTCTAGCATGGGACCTGGTGGCAGCATAAGAATAAATAAATTTTTAGTTAAGAGACAGACTTAAGAAATTTTAGCAAAAAAAGAACCCCTTCTTCCTCCCTACATAACTCATACGTTTTTCAACACACAAAATTCTGTAATTTTAGAGACACTTCTTACAGTGCTTTTCAGTTCAAAACCAGATACTCATTACAGTTCTTTTAAACACTGAACTAGTCATCTAAAAAATACAGCTAACTCTCTGGACTAAATTTCATAGTAAAGATTATTAATTTCAAAACAACTAATTCTGATCAAATGCCTCAAAGAGCCAAAGGCAATCAAGTCTTGCATCTCATTCAGGGCAGAGTTCAATGAGGTCAGAAAAGCTCCAGTGATATCCAGAAGTCTGCTCAGAGACTAAAATATCCTAACAATTCACAAGCTACTTCTAAGTGTTACCCTAAATTAATCACTAATACAGTTTCTCCCCCAACACTATTTCACAAATTAAAGTTTATAGAATTAACAAAAAACCAAACCAAATGAAAACAAACCCCAGAATATTTGTGGGGGAGGGAGGAGATAACCCAAAAGTCAACCCTATTTCACAGTGGCTAAAACAGTGATCCAACTGATATTATCCTCCATAAAGTACCCTAAAGGCAGGAGAAATCTTTCCCCCACACACTATCTAAATTTTCCCAACTCACCCAAAAGAATCTGAAGATGTAACTTCTTCACTCAACTTGCCAATTAGCAAATAGCGGCCCCACAACCCTTTTGACCAATTTTCTAGAAGCCTGACCTAGCAGATAGACCCGTTTTCCTCCTGCCAGGTCTTTTCTGCCCTGCCAGTAGGAATCTGGGAAATCCCCCCCCCCCAACCTTTCGCTGGCTTGTCACCAGAAGTTCATAAAATGAATTCATCCAGATTCTTTGAATCCTCCTTTTCCCCAGTCATGTGCCAACAATCAGGCAATAATGCCCCACCTTGACAGGCTCCCTGTTACAAAAAGATGCAGATTCACAGGAAGACCAAGCACTTGGCATGAAGCAGAAGAAAAAAGATGGAGGGAGGTGAGAGTCGTGGAGCCAAGCCTGCTGCATGCAGCACGGGTGACCGGAGCCCTGGTCCTGCAAAGCCCCCGCGAGCTTGGCTGGCTGGACCCTCCATACAGCAGCCACACCTGTCTATGCCAGCCGCCTGCCGGCTGCTCCATTTTAAACATTTCAAACAGATCTCCAGCAGGGTAGCACAACTGGGCACCTCTCTCTCCCAGCAAGAGTGAGAGCCCTAATCCAGGCATCACTTGCCCCTAATTTTATTTCATTTTCACACTCTGTTTAGGAGACACTGCTTGCTCCAACTGGCTCCATCTTTCCGTTACCAGTGAGGAAGGCACAGTGCTGCAGTGGCAGAATGGAAGCACCCAGGCTGACTTGTTATCAGCCAGACAAGACCTCTTCACTGAGGGTGATGACAATAAATGGGACTCCAATAGACAGGCTTCGCTCTGCCCTTCCACAAGTGAACACACGCCGGGAGTCCTAAAACGCTGGGCTCCGCAGCGTTGCAGAAAGCCTCGCAGAAAGCCTCGCTTCCAGAAGGCAGGTATCCCATTCATCCCTTGGCATCGGAAACCAAAGGGAAGGCAGGCAGATCCCGGTCGTGCACTACATTCCCAAACCTTGGCACGCACGCGAAGGCTTGGGGCGCCCCGGCGCGCCCTCCCTCCGAGGCCTCCACCACCCGCGGACTCACCACTGTGCGAGCTGAACCACCTGGGTCCGATGTGCAGAGGTAGAGCATCCGCCAGCGAGGCTCGGGAACCCAGGTACAGCATCCCGTCTCTATGGTGACCGCCGCCCGTCTCCTGGTAACCATTGCCATGGGCATAGGTGGAGTCGGACGTGGACCCTCCGCCGCTGGGAGCCCTCTCGGAGTCGCCGGTGCCCCGGGAGGCGGGGGTGTAGAGGCCAAAGGGCACCCCCCCAGCCGTGCTGGGGTCCATGCCCATGCCTGCCACCGAGCTGACCGAGCGGCTGCGCAGCCCCATGGCCCCGCCGCCCGTCCGGTAGTGCCCGAAATGGGGCGCCCCTCCCGGCGGCGGCACGGCGCTGTCATCGGTGGAGACCCCCGGGAAGGGTCCCCGGGAGCGGGCCGCCGTGCTCTGCTTGCCCCCCATGCTCGCCCGAGCCCCGGTGGGGCGGGAACCTGGAGGCCGAGACCCTCCCCCACTTCTCAGCAGCAGGGGGAGGGCTGGGCGAGCATAAAGGGGGAGGGAGTCAAAAAGGAGACCCGGAGGGAGAAAAGGAAAAAAAGCCAAAGAAGAAAGGAAAAAATCGCGGGTCGGGGATCCCAAACTCAGAATTTCAAACGATCCAAGCCAAATGCATGTTTCCCCTCAAGGTCCAAAGAGGCGCAGTCCGGCGCGAGCTCTGCGCGCCACAGGCCGCCCCCGAGCTCCGAAAGCCAGGGGGAGCCGCAGGGAAGAAGGGAGGGAGGCGACTGAGAGCGACGGGCGGGCGCGGGGAGGCGCCGGAGGAGGCCGCCAGCCCCGCGGGAGGAGGCGGAGGAGGGCCGGGGGCGCCGGGCGCGTCCCCCGCCTCAGGACGCCGCGACCATGGACGGCGGCACGGACCCCTCCAGGCCCCGGGCTGGCCGCGACGCTGGGCGGCCAGGCGCAGCACGGGAAGCCGCGGTCGCGTCGCGTCGCGCTCCCGCTCCAGTCGCCGCCGGCCCGGCCAGCCGCGCCGCCCAGCTCGGTCCCGGGCTGCGCTCGCCGGCGCTCCTCGCCGCCGTGGAGACAATGGAGGGCGGTAGAGCGCAGGCGCGCCCCGCGCCTCCCCCTCCCCCCGCCGCGTTAACCCTTTCGCGGCGCCTGCGGCGCCTGCGGCGCCCCGGCCGCTGACGCCCCAGCAGTCCCCACCCACCGCCCGCCCCCAGCCGGCCTGTGACCTGGGCGGCCTGAGCCACTGGGTGTTAGCCGCAGAAACCAGCTGTCTTTAAAAAGCAAACCCTTAAGTCCCAGAAAGTGGCTAATTATTCAAGGCGAACCACGTATGGGGGAGGAGCAGCAATGGTTCGAGGGGGTGGGAAGGAAACACCGGGAAGAAGGAGATTTACTCCTTACGCCTACCTGGCTCTGAGGGTCACTGGTTGCGCTCCCCTCCTGGCACAAATTTGCCCCCACAGCACCCTCTGGTGGACGTGCTGTCCATTCTTTCGGGGGTTCCCCATCCAAGCACCCCTCTCGTCCGGAATCGCAACTTTTGGCGGGGTTTAGCTGTTTGGGGGTAAACAGCGCCATGGGGACACTTGTGAATCCGGAGTTTTGCTGACACTAGGTCAGAACTTCCTATTTGGGGCTTAAGCAAATGAGTAGATTCCTTAGCTAAAATGTAATTTTCAAAATCAATAGGTGTACCATAAAAAGTGAATAGATATGGATATGGAAATACAACAACGCAGCTAAAAGTGATTATAGAATGCTTCTGTCGAAGGCTGGAGCCCTGTGTTTGTTTATCATGGGCTGTGTTTCGGCCCACACCACAGGCCAAGGACACGGTGGCTCCTCAACAGGTACTGTTGACCAAGGCTGCATCATTTTGCAAGGGAGTATTCCTTTGCTACCTCAGTCCCTGTCTTTCTCCTATATTCACATTCATTCATTTAAGAATTGTTTTTCTTTTTCTTTTTTTTTTTTCTTTGAGATGGAGGCTTGCTCTGCCGCCCAGGCTGGACAACCTCTGCCTTCCAGCTTCAAGCGATTATCCTGCCTCACCCTCCCGAGTAAAAGTCTGTTAGAAATTTGAAAATCAGGCTGGGCACAGTGGCTCACGCTTGTAATCCCAGCACTCTGGGAGGGCGAGGCAGGGGAGGTGGGGGAATCACCGGAGACCAGCCTGGTAAACATGGTGAAACCCCGTCTCTACTTAAAAAAAAAAAAAAAAAAAAGTTAGCCAGGCAGGGTAGCTCACACCTGTAGTCCCACCTACCCGGGTAGCTGAGGCAGGAGAATGACTTGAACCCAGGAAGCAGAGGTTGCAATGAGCCAAGATCATATCACTGCACTCCAGACTGGGCAACACAGCAAGACTCCATCTCAAAATATACATAATATATATGTATATACTAGTATATTGTGTGTATATGTGTGTATATACACAATAGTATATATGTATGTGTATGTATAGTAAATATGGGAGTTTATATAAAATAGGGAAAATATGTATTGGAACCAAATCATTTTCTGATTGAAAATAAACAATAAAATTAAAAAAATAGGGAAAATAGTTTCCCTATAAAATAGGGAAACTCCCATCTTTACTATATATGTACACACATATATACTATTGTGTGTACATATATAGTAAAGATGAGAGTTTCCCTATTTTGCCCAGGCTGGAACTCCTGGCCTCAAGCAGTCCTTCCACTTTCGCCTCCCAAGTTCTGGGATTACATCATGAGCGACTGTGACTGCTGAACAACTATTTATCAAGTGCTAGGTGCTGGCTGTGAGTATCACGAAGTCTCTGGCTTAACTGACTTCCACCTATTAAATGACCCCAGATACTTCTAAACCAGGGGTAAAACAAGGTGTAGAGAAATATTAAAAGAAAACCAAAAAGAGCAAGGCTAGCCTGTCACAGATATTGATTGTTCCAGTGGCGCCAGCCTGTAAACAGAAGGAAAGCTATTGCAAGCATGAAATGCCTGGAGGTGAACAAACAGCTCTGTAGAAGTAAGAGTTTTTTGCTAGAGAAATAAAAATAGGAAGAAACAAAATGTGCCAACATTGAATAAATTACTGTAGGTGCCTATATGACTATGTGTATACCTGAAGAGAAAAAACAAGAAAGCTTAAATGTAATCCAGTTTCCTCCTAGAAGAAAGACTATGGTATCAGAAGAGGAGGTAGTTCAGTACTATTTTAAAAAAAAGATAGTAGACCCCTTGGAAGATCCATATTTATTAGATAAATACAAGATATCCGTTGTAACTATCCAAATAGCTTTTGATTTATCCATTCGTTCAACAGTTTTTTTAGTGTACTTAACAAAATATTTAGTATGTAATAAATTCCAGGCACTGTAGTAGTTTCTGATATACAGTGCTGAACCAGACAGATGAAGTCCCTGTTCTCACAGAACTTCATAAGAAACACTTCACACCCACTTGAATGGCTATAATCAAAGAGAAGGGCAAGAGTAAGTATCGATGAGAGGTGGAGAAACTGCAACCCTTGTACCTTGCTGGTGGAAATGTAAAATGGTGCAGTCGCTTTGGAAAACAGCCCGACAGTTCCTCAAAAAGATTAACTGTGTAACTCGATCAAGACAGTTGCAGGTGGGCAAAACAAAAACAAACAAACAAAAAAAAGATTAAATGTGGAGTTACAATATGACCCAGCAATTCCACTCCTACCAAGGTATAGTTCCAAGAGAAAGCAAAACATGGTCAGGCACAGTGGCTCATGCCTGTAATCCCAGCACTTTAGAAGGCCGAGGTGGGTAGATTGCCTGAGGTCAGGAGTTTGAGACCAGCTTGACCAACGTGGTGAAACCCCGTCTCTACTAAAAATACAAAAATTAGCAGGACGTGGTGGCAGGTGCCTGTAATCTCACCTACTCAGGAGGCTGGAGAATTGCTTGAACCTGTGAGGTGGAGGTTGCTTTGAGCAGAGAATGGGCCATTGCATTCCAGCCTGGGCAACAAGAACGAACCTCCTTCTCAAAAAAAAAAAAAAAAAAAAAAAAAACCACACACAGAGAAAAAAAAACATATGTCTGCAGAAAAACTTGTACGTAAATGTTCGAAACAGCATTATTCAAAAGGGCCAAAAAGTGGAAACGACCCAAATACCCGTCAATTGATGAAGAGGTAAACCAAATATGGTATATCTATACAATGAAATATTATTCAACTATAAAAAGGAATAAAGGACTGATTCAAACAACATGGAAGAATCTTGTAAAATCATATTAAATAAAAGAAGCCAGCCATAAAAGACCATATATGATTTCACTTATGTTAAATATCCAGAGTAGGCAAATCTATAGAGACAGAAAGATCAGTGGTTGCCATGGCCTAGGGGGAGGGGAGAATGGAAAGTGACTACTAATAGGTTTCTGTTTGTATGTATGTATGTAAGTATTTATTTTGAGACAGAGTCTTGCTCTGTCACCCAAGCTGGGGTGCAGTAGCATTATCTTGGCTCACTGCAAACTCTGTCTCCCAGGTTCAGGTGATTCTCTTGCCTCAGCCTCCCTAGTAGCTCGAAGTACAGGCATGCGCCACCATGCCCCACTAATTTTTTTTTTTTTTTTTTTTTGTGACAGAGTCTTGCTCTGTCGCCAGGTGCCGGGCTGGATTTCAGTGGCGCGGTCTCGGCTCACTGCAACCTCCGCCTCACTGGTTCAAGCAGTTCTCCTGCCTCAGTCTCCCGCGTAGCTGGGACTACAGACACGCGCCACCACACCCAGGTAATTTTTATATTTTAGTAGAGACGGGGTTTCACTATGTTGGCCAGGATGGTCTTGATCTCCTGACCTTGTGATCCACCTGCCTCGGCCTCCCAAAGTGCTGGGATTACAGGCTTGAGCGACCGCGCCCGGCTAAATTTTTTTTTTAAAACGAGTCTCGCTCTGTCACCCAGGCTGGAGTGCAGTGGCATGATCTCAGCTCACTGCAACCTCCCTCTCCTGGGTTCAAGCAATTCTCCTGCCTCAGCCTCTCTAGTAGCTGAGATTACAAATGCATGCCACCACGCCCAGCTAATTTTTGTATTTTTACAAAATTTACAAATGGGGTTTTACCATGTTGGCTAGGCTGATCTTGAACTGCTGACCTCAGATAATCCACCTGCCTCAGCCTCCTAGAGTGGCTGGGATTACAGGTGTAAGCCACCATGCCTGGTACAAATTTTTGTATTTTTTAGTAGACCCGGGGTTTCACCATGTTGGCCAGGCTGGTCTTGGACTCCTAACCTCAGGTTATCCACCCACCTGAGCCTCCCAAAGTGCTGAAATTACAGGTGTGAGCCACCACGGTCAACCTCTTTCTGTTTTGTTTTTCTTTGATTTTAATTTTTAATTTGTGTGGTTACAAAGTAGGTGTCTTTCTGTTTTATTCATTTATTTCTTTAGAGATAGTCTCAGTCTGTCACCCAGGCTGGAGTGCAGTGACATGATCTCAGCTCACTGCAACCTCTGCTTCCCAGGTTCAAACAATTCTCATTCCTCAACCTCCTTAATAGCTGGGCTATTTTTTTTTTTTTTTTTTTTGTGGAGACCAGGTTTCACCATGTTGGCCAGGCTAGTCTCGAACTCCTGGCCTCAAGTGGTCCATCCGCCTTGCCCTCCCAAAGTGCTGGGATTTCAAGCATGAGCTACCACACCTGGCCTTGTTTTTTGAAATCACATTTTTTTTGTAATTATATGGATTTCTTTTTGAAAATGTTTGGGAATTGGGTAATGGTGATGCTTGCACAAACCTGTGTATATAGTAAGAACCGTTGAATTACACACTTAAAAGCGTGAATTTTATGGCATCTAAATTACACTACAATACCATATATCTCAAGAACTATTGGTGGGGCTTGGTGGCTCACGCCTGTAATCACAGCACTTTGGGAGGCTGAGGCGGATGGATCACTTGAAATCAGGAGTTTGAGACCAGCCTGACCAACATGGTGAAAACCCGTCTCCACTAAAAATATAAAAATTAGCCAGACACGGTGGTGCACGCATGTAATCTCAGCTACTGGGGAAGCAAGGCAGGAGAATCGCTAGAACCCGAGAGGCAGAGGTTGCAATGAGCCGAGATCACACCACTGCACTCCAGCCTGGGTGACAGAGTGAAACTCCATCTTAAAAAAAAAAAGTACTGAGGCAGGCAATGACTATACAGTATGATAAGTAAGCCTAGAATGGTGGCTGACATGTAGTAGGTACTCAATAAATATTGTTGAATGAATGAATGAATGAATGAATGAATGAATGACGAAGTGGTATGAGAGAGAAAGAGCGTGGTGCTGAAGAAAAGGCAAGACGCAGGCACAGACCATTCCAAACTGATGTCCGATAGGTGAGTTGGAGATTAGCCGGGCAAGGAGGCAGGGCAGGGAAAAAAATCTGTGTTTCAGGAAGATAATATTGTTTCAGGCAAAGGGAACCGCCCAGATGTGAGAGAACATGGCATATTCAAGGAATTGAAAGAGGATATATTGGTGCAATGCAAGTGAGTGGGAGCCAAAGATGAATCTGGTCCTCAGGGCCAGGCAAGCAGGTCCTGCGAGCCATGGCAAGGAGTGTGGACCACATCCCAAAGGCATGGGGAGCTGGAAAGCCTTAATCAGCATCATTAGATGCTGTCTATCTAGCACCACTATCATTGGTGCTATCATTAGCACCAATAAGAATGGCCTCCCAGTACTTTGGGAGGTCGAGACAGGCAGATTGCTTGAGCCTGAGTTCAAGACCAGCCTGGGCAACAGCAAGACCCTGTTCAATAAACAATACAAAAATTAGCCAACTGTGTTGGCATGTGCCTGTGGTCCCAGGTACTTGGGAGGCTGACGTAGGAGGATCTCCTGAGCCCAGAGAGATTGAGGTTGCAGTAAGCCATGATCATGCCACTGTACTCCAGCCTGGGTGTCAAAACGAGACCCTGTCTCAATAATACAATAAAATAAATAAAAGGAGAAAATAAATTTTGATAGATGATAGATAAAACATACTACACGCACATTAATGGTCACACAGTAAGAGCAGAGCTGGACTCTTAAGTTTTACGGTGAATATGCTCATCAAGGATTTTTTTTTTTCTTGAGACAGGATCTCAGTCTGTCAGCCAGGCTGGAGTGCAGTGGTACAATCTGGGCTCACTGCAACCTCTGCCTGCCAGGCTTAAGGGATCCTCCCACCTCACCCTCCTAAGTAGCTGGGACCACAGGCACATGCCTACCGTACATGGCTAAGTTTTGCGTTTTTCTAGAGAGAATGTTTTGCCGTGTTGCCCAGACTAGTCTTGAACTCCTGAGCTCAAGCAACCCTGTCTTGGCCTCTGAAAGTGTTGGGATTACAGGCGTGAGCCACCGCACCCACTCAAGGAATTCTTCAAATGACAATTTTGTTTTCTCTGTATGCTTCCCAAAGGGGTGAAAAAGACTAAATCTACTTAACAGCTGTATTTGTTTTTGTGAATTAATTATTTGGCCTTAAGTTTTATATTCCGGTGTGCTGATTATTTTAAGCCCACCTTTCCGATAGCTGGCACCACTGAACAGCTGAGATCTTGCACTGCCAAGATGAAGTCCCTGCTCTCTGGAATATGATTACACTAAGTTTAGGTGCCCTGTGGGACCCTGAATGGTAGCAGCATTTCATTCCTGTAATCCCAGCACTTTGGGAGGTCAAGACGGGTGGATTGCTTGAGGACAGGAGTTCAAGACCAGCCTAACCAACATGGTGAAACCCTGTCTCTAGTAAAAATACAAAAATTAGCTGGGCATGGTGTCAGGCGCCTGCAATCCCAGCTACTCGAGAGGCTGAGGCAGGAGAATTCCTTGAACCCAGGAGGCAGAGGTTGCAATGACCTGAAATTGCACCACTGCTCTCCAGCCTGGGCAACAAAGGGAGACTGTATCAAAAAAAAAAAAAAAAAGAAAGAAAAAAGAGAAGAAAAGAAAATGAAAATGTCCTGTTATCTCCTTTTGTACTTACATAAACTACTGACCCACCTACCACAACAGTCAGGAGAAAGAGCAAGGCCCTTTGCAAATGCCAGTGCTTATCTACTCTGTTATACAAAACCTGGGACTGTTCAGAAAATAGAGGAAACGGCCTGTTAGGGCTACTCCTGAGAAGTAGTGGGAAATTCCCATCCACCTCCCTGTCTCTGTGAGCCAGAGGAAGGCGAGGGTTTCCCTTGGCTT
The DNA here is from genome assembly GCA_963573385.1 of Cacajao melanocephalus. Lineage (NCBI taxonomy): Eukaryota > Metazoa > Chordata > Mammalia > Primates > Pitheciidae > Cacajao > Cacajao melanocephalus. Next base: position 56,614 of record CAUYLG010006696.1, on the reverse strand, counting down.
TGGAGGGCATCCCCAGCGCCCCCATCACCCTCATTGGGGGTGGACAAATGTCTTTTTTTTTTTTAGCCTGTTGCCCAGGCTGGAGTGCAGTGGCGTGGTCTCGGCTCACTGCAACCTCAGCCTCCCAGGTTCAAGTGATTCTCCTGCCTCAGCCTCCTAAGTAGCTGGGATTACAGGTGTGCATTACCACCCCCAGCAAATTTTTTTGTGTTTTTAGTAGAGACGGGGCTTCACCATGTTGGCCAGGCTGGTCTTGAACTCCTGACCTCATGATCTGCCCGCCTCAGCCTCCCAAAGTGCTGGGATTACAGGCATGACCCACCGCGCCAGGCCGACAAATGTCTTTTAGGGAGAAACTTCCTTCCAGGCCCTCTCAGAGCTCCTTAAATTTTATTGTTTTGCTTGAAAAGAGACAGCTTAGAGAAATCAAGATAATGAATAACCAAATACACATAGCCGGGAGGTTGAGGACGGGAGCGTGTTCATAAATATTTGTTGATTTATGAAGGGAGAGAAATTATTACGGGGGCTCAGGGCAGGGGTCCAAGGTTCCCAGATGTAAACAAACTGAGTAGTCAGCCAGCTCCAAATTCTGCAGACGAGCAAACAGAGGACCAGAAAGATAAAGGATCATGTTCAAATTACATGGCTGGTTGCTGCTAAGAGCCAGCCAGGGCCCTGGATCTCTGGGTTTGCTCTGTACTCTGCTTTCCTGAAGCTTGGCTAGCAAGTGTCCTTCGGAAAAAACATGGTTTCATGATAAAGCACCTGTGGCCTGGTCAGCAAGTTGGGATCTACTTGACAAAGGACCCTCCGTAGTCCCCAGCCTCTGATTCAGATGCAAAATCCTAAGTCTCCCAACTGATGGAACAGACCCCCCCCTTGGGCCAAGGGGCCCCCAGAGAAACCTGAAAAACGGAATTTCTGTCCATCACGGGAAAGAAGGTCATCATACCCTCTCCCTTTTGGAGTTTAGGCACAACTGAGCAGCATCAAGGTTAAAATAGAGACCGTAAGACTGACAGAACAGATGCTTTGTGGCAATAGAATATCAAATTCCAGCCTGACTATGGTATAGCATCACAGGACAGATAACAGACCCTGAAGGAAATAAAAATATTTTACCCCAAAATGTATTTCTTTGACATATTTTGAAATGGCCCTTCAAAGCATTCTGTTGTGGGGAAAATTTTGCATCTTTAGAGAATGCATCTGGGATTTTCCTGGATTTAAAAGATGAAGCTGCCAAGAGTGGTGGCTCACACCTGCAATCCCAGCACTTGGGGAGGCCACGGGGGTGGCAGGATCACTTGAGCCCAAGAGTTAGAGACCAGCCTGGGCAACACAGTGAAACTCCATCTTAATTTTTTTTTTCTTGAGACAGGGTGTCGCTCTGTTGGCCAGGTTGAAGTGCAGTGGCACCATCTCAGCTCACTGCAACCTCTGCCTCCCAGATTCAGGTGATTCTCCTGCCTCAGCCTCTGGAGTAGCTGGGACTATAGGAATGTGCCACCACGCCCAGCTAATTTTTTTTGTATTTTTGTATTTTTACTGAGACGGGGTTTCACTATGTTGGCCAGGCTGGTCTTGAACTCCTGACTTCAAATGATCCGCCTGCCTTGGCCTCCCAGTGTTTGGATTACAGGTGTGAGCCACTGGGCCTGGCCTTTTTTTTTTTTTTTTTTTTTTTTAATGAGATGGGGTCTCACTCTGTCACCCAGGCTTGAGTGCAGTGGTGAGATCTTGGCTCACTGCAACCTCTGCCTCCCAGGTTCAAGTGATTCTCCTGCCTCAGCCTCCCAAGTAGCTGGGATTACAGGTGCATGCCACCACGTCCAGCTAATTTTTGTATTTTTAGTAGAGATTGGGGTTTACCATGTTGGTCAGGCTGGACTCGAACTCCTGACCTTGTGATCTACCTGCCTTGGCCTCCCAATTTGCTGGGATTACAGGCGTAAGCCACCACGACTGGCCAATTTTTCTTTTTAAGAGATAGATAAACTGAGTCTGACACCTTTTTTTTCAGTCTGACACCTGAAAAATTTACTTCCTATTCTCTCTGAATGCTGATGCCTATGAAGCTTTGTCTTCTTAACAAGAGCCTTGATCTCTATGGCTTCCCTCATCTTAACTCAAACATTTCTTTCTACTGACTTCAGGTTTTTGGACACAGTTGAACTCTTTTAATCAATTGCCAATCAGAAAGTCTTCGATTCCACCTATGATCTGTAACTCTGCTCCCTCCAAGACATCTTGCCTCTTTAGGCTGAACCAATGTATTCCTTCCACATATTGACTCATGATTTTACCTACAATTCCTGTCTCCCTAAAATGTGCAAAACCAATGTGTACCCTGACTGTCTTGGGCACACTTTCTCAGGACCTCCTGAGACTGTTCCCCAGGCCACGGTCACTCATATGGCACTCATGTGGTCTCAGAATAAGCCTCTTTAAATATGTTACAGAGCAGCAGTTTGGGAGGCCAAGGTCAGTGAATCACTTGAGCTCAGGAGATTGAGACCAGCTTGGGCAACATGGCCAAACCCTATCTCTACAAAAAATGCAAAAATTAGCCAGATGTGGTCATCCGTGCCCATGGTCCCAGCTCCTCAAAAGGCTGAGGTGGGAGGATCCCTTAAACCTGGGAAGTTGAGGTGGCAGTGAGCCGAGATGGCACCACTGCCACTGCACTCCAGCCTGAGATCTGGTCTCCAAAATATAAACAAAAAGTTTGGCTTTGATTTTGTTTAATGTTTTTATCCACACGGAAAGAACTGAGATCCAGGGGCGAATAGCAATGAAGAAGCAGCTGGAGAGCTCTAGATGTTACTCCAGAGTCCCCACTATTTCTTTTTCTTTTCTTTTCTTTTCTTTTCTTTTCTTTTCTTTTCTTTTCTTTTCTTTTCTTTTCTTTCTTTCTTTGTTTCTTTTTCTTTTTTTTTTTTTTTTTTTTGAGACAGAGTCTCACTTTGTTGCCCAGGCTGGAGTGCAGTTGCATGATCTCAGCTCACTGCAACCTCCCCCTCCAGGGTTCAAGTGATTCTCCTGCCTCAGCCTCCAGAGTAGTTAGGATTACAGGGCACCTGCCACCACACCGGCTAGTTTTTGTATTTTTAGTAGAGATGGGGTTTCTCCATGTTGGCCAGGTTGGTCTCAGCCTCAAGTGGAGACTCCTGATCTCAGGAGATCCACCTGCCTTGGCCTCCTGAAGTGCTGGAATTATAGGCGTGAGCCACTGCGCCCGGCCGAGTCCCCACTATTTCGTGACAGTGTCGTGACATATGGGTGGGAGATTCCAAAGAAGGACCTGAGAAGATAATTGGAAAGGTGCTTCTGCTCTCTTTCCCCAAAATTCTGCTGGACCTTTTTTCCACTTAAGAAAAGCATTGGGAGAACAGAGTGCACCAAGGACTTGAAAGTCAAAGTGCTATCTTTGCCTATGAACCATGACAGGCAGATTTTGAGAACTAGTTAAATATAAACTAAAAAGGTGGGAGTGGGGAAGGGTTGCAGAAACGCTCAGGCACGATGATCTTAGAGCCCACTCATTTTGGTGGGAAGCAAATTACCAAGCTGTGTATACATAGAGAGCTTTAAGAGCTGTATCTCTACCTGTATCTTTGTCCAAAAGTCAGGGATTTTTTTTTTTTTTAAAGACAGAGTGTTGCTCTCTGTCGCCCAGGCTGGAGTGCAGTGACCAGATCTCTGCTCACTGCAAACTCTGCCTTTCAGCTTCAAGCTTTTCTCCTCCCTCAGCCTCCTGAGTAGCTGGGATTACAGGCGTCCGCCACCACGCCCAGCTAATTTTTGTATTTTTAGTAGAGACCCCGTGTTGGCCAGGCTGGTCTCAAACTACTGACCTCAAGTGATCAGCCAGCCTGCCCTCCCAAAGTGCTGGGATTACAGGTGTGAGCCATGGCACCCGGCCAGCAGGGCTCTTCTTAATCAGTACTTGCCAATTTTTCCAGAGGTTCTCTTTCTTTCTTTCTTTTCCTTCCTTCCTTCCTTCTTCCCTTTTCTCCTCCCTTCCCTCCTTCCTTCTCTCTCAAAAAAAAGACCAGGTTTGGCCATTTTGCCCAGGCTGGTCTCCACCTTCTGGCCTCAAACAATCCTCCCCCATTGGCCTCCACAACTGCTGGGATTACAGGTGTAAACCACAGTACCCGGTCTGTTAACCAGTCATTCAGCAGATTTTTATTGTGCACCTACTACATCCTGGTGTTGACCTAAAAGGAGGAAGCTAAGGCAAAACGAACATAAACAAAGAATTTATTTGGGCCAGACTTGAGAAAACAATGTAGGAGCATAGATTCAAGTTGCCCTGAATACACACTCCAGTTAGCAACAATTACAGTCAGTTTCTACAGAAAAAGAAGGGGCAGTTCCTCAGGTTTTTTTTTTTTTTTACCAAGAATTTACATCAAAATAACATAAACTACTGTTTGGCTATACATTGTTTTTGTATCACAAATTCCAGATACATGAAGATAATGCATGAGGTAGCTAGTCAGAAATAAAATGACTTTTATTTTTTTTTAGAGACAGGGTTTTGTTCTGTCATCCAATCTGGAGGGCAGTGGCGTGATCATAGCTCACTATAGCCTCAACCTCCCAGACTCAAGCAGTCCTCTCACCTCAGCCTCCCATGTAGTTGGGACTACACATGCTCGCCACGACACCTGGCTAATTTTAGTTTTTTTTAGAGATGGGTCTTGCCCTGTGGTCCAGGCTGGTCTAGAACTCCTGAACTTAAACAATTCCCTCAAATAACAGGTGTGAGCCACCACGTCCAGCCTTTGTTCACACTCTTAATGGTGAAGTGTTTTTATTTTTCTTTTTTTCTGTAGTGTACCCTATCAATGTCTTCACATTATACTGAAAAGCTCACATGTCATGTTCTTCAAGATGCCATTTCAGGTCGCCCATTTAGGCTCTTCTCTCCTGACATACTGCTTGCAAGCCTATTATAACATACAAGTCTTTCTGCCAAGCACATTCCTATTGTAGAGTAACCAATTGTCCCAGTTTGCCAGGAACTGAAGGATTTCCTGGGATGGAGGACTTTTTGGCAATGCAATGCTAAAATATGAAGTGGGATCAGGCATGGTGGCTCATGCCGAGTCCCAGAGACTCCAGAGGCTGAGGTTGGAGGATCACTTGCTTGAAGCCAGGAGTTTGAAACCACCCTGGGCAACATAGCGAGACCATCTCTACAAAAAGTAGGAAAAAAAAAAAATAGCTGGGTATAATACATGCCTGTAGTCCCAGTTACTTGGGAGGCTGAGGGAGGAGTATTGCTTGAGCCCAGGAGTTGGAGGCTGTGGTGAGTTATGCTCACACCACTGCACTCCAGTGTGGGAAACAGAATGGGACCTGTTTCCAGAAAATAAAAAATAAAAACAAAACATGAAAAGGTCTAGGCAATAAGTTAGTCACCCTCATCTGTCAACGAGTCTGTCTTCCCCCTTACACCCAATACTCCAGGAGGGAAGAGATCACACCTTCTCATCTGTATTCATACAATGACTTCTATATACAAATACTGCTAATATTAGCAACAACCACAGTTTGTTTTATTTTTATTGATTTCTTGGCTTCTAGAACCGAATTAATAGTTTGTACTGGAGCATTTTCTACATCCCAGGCCCTGTGCTTGGTTCCTTACAACAACCAAATGAGGTAAGCCATTTTTCTCTTTCATAGGGAAACTGAGGCTAAACCAGTTAAGTCTGGTTTAAGAGGGTGGGTCTGAAGAGGGAACTTAATCACCCACCATGTTAGTATAGTGGTTCTCAAACCTTTTGATCCCAGAATCCCTTTATACTGTAAAAATTACTGAAGACCCCCAAAAAGCTTTTTTTTTTTTTAAGACAAGGTCGTGCTCTGCTGCTCAGCCTGGAGTGCAGTAATGTGATCCTAGCTTACTGCAGCATCCTTGTGGGTTCAAGCAATCCATCCACCTCAGCCTCCCAAAGTGTTGGATTACAGGAATGCGCCACTGTGTCTGGCCTCCAAAAGCTTTTATATGTAGTATATAGAATTTAAATATATATTTATTCATTATTTCATTTAAACATTAATTCACATGATTTTTTTTTTTTTTTAAGAAGGAGTGTTGCCCTCTTGCCCTGGCTGGAGTGCAGTGGTGTGATCTTGGCTCACTGCAACCTCCTCCTCTAAGGTTCAAGCAATCCTCCTGCCTCAGCCTCCTGAGTAGCTGGGACTACAGGAGCCTGCCACTACACCTGGCTAATTTTCTGTTTTTTCAGTAGAGATGAGGTTTCACCATGCTAGCCAGGATGGTCTCGGTCTCCTGACCTTGCGATCCGCCCACCTCGGCCTCCCAAAGTGCTAGGATTACAGGCGTGAGCCACCGCGCCTGGCACGAATATGTTTAAAAATGAAAAAGAACCATATTTTCCAAAACAAACAAACAAAATCTGGCAAATCTGTTTAATGTTTGGCTTATTAGAAAACAGCTGGATTGCAGGGGGGTATATATCAGAGGTAGGGCATTGGACTGCAGATCAAGAAAACGAAAACAGCTGGATTCTCACATTCAAGTCTACCTTCAATCTGTTACGGGAGGCGCTGCTGTATTGTATGAAACAATAAATTGCACATTCAGACTTTTAAATATCTTGATGGGATAGGCATGAGGAGAAGAAGTATATTAGGTTTGCACGAACGTTTATTTATTTATTTATTTATTTTTCAGACGGAGTCTTGCTCTTGTCGCCCAGGCTGGAGTACTGTGGCGCGATCTTGGCTCACTGCAACCTCGCCTCCCGGGTTCAAGTGATTGTCCTGCCACAGCCTCCCGACTAGTTGGGATTACAGGCACCTGCCACCAAGCTCGGCTAATTTTTTGAATTTTTAGTAGAGACGGGGTTTCACCATGTTGGTCAGGCTGGTCTTGAACTCCTGACCTCAGGTGATCCACCTGCTTCGGCCTCCCAGAGTGCTGGGATTACACGCGTGAGCCACCGCACCCGGTCCGAACATTGGACTGGGTCTGGAGGAGTCCCTGGGAGTCCAGCGAGGAGTTAGTGAGGACAATAGGCACGTCCCGTCACCCAAACCCAAACCTGCGAGCTCTTCCCGGGTCATCCAAGCTTGCTCAAGCTTGGACTACAACTCCCGGCAGAGCTCGAGGCAGGGGGCGCGGCCACAGCCGCGAGGAGCGTCGGTGACTCGAACCGAGTGACGGAAGTGAGTGAGGGCGTGCCTGTTTGTGGCAGGAGCAGTGCAGTAATTGGAGGAACCAAGAAGAAGGGGCGGAGCCTGTTCTTGGATCAACCAATGGCTCGCGTTCAGGAGCAACGGGGGGACGGGCCGTGTCGGGGCTGACTCTAGGGCTGTGCGGGGTTCACGGTCCCGGGGTTCTGGGGACGGCGGGGTTGGAGGGAGCAGTCCTAGGGCTGCGGCGGCAGGGCGGGGTAAATGGCGGCGCGATGGAGCAGCGAGAACGTGGTGGTAGAGTTTCGTGATTCCCAGGTGAGCTGGAGGCCGAGTGGAGCCGTCTGGGCATGCGTCCTCCCCACATCCCCTCCCCCACGCGGCTGTTTCTGTCCCGGGGGCTACTGGGAGACCCCTGGCCCCGAACTGAGGAGGTGGGTGGGGCTGACCTGAACTCTAGACCCGGGCGGATGAGGGGAGACTTGACCTTTGGGGACAATCGGGCAGGGACGGACGGAGTTTCGCGACTCCCCATGCGGGTAGGGGATTGGGGTCCGCCTTGGGACACTGAGGCAGAGACTGCGCGCCGTGATTGCTGGAGGGAGGCTTCCCACGATCAGGGTGCGGAGCGAGGGGGTGACGGCTCCCCGAGGCCCCAGCCGCGCGTGGCGCCTTCAGGCAAATCTCTGGACTCCTGTGAGCCTCAGCTGGGCCAACTTAACCCTGTTGGGGTGAATTCGATGGAACACTGTTTGCAAAGTGCCAGTTGTAGCGTCTGCGCGATTAAGTGGTTCTTAATGCCATCATAGTGGAAAATACCGTGTAGTGGATAGGAGTGTACACTGCACGTGTGCCCGAGTTCGAATCCCGCAGCCCTTACCCTGTCATCACTCTCTACATGTCAGTTTTCTCACCTGTAAAGGGAGATCGTGGTACTTATAACATTGGCCTAAATATTTTATTTTTTAATTTTCTATTTTATTTTATTTTACTTTATTTGAAACAGGGTCTCACTCTGTTACCCAGGTTTGAGTGCAGAGGTGCGAATCACTGCTCAGTTTGGCCTCTACCTCGAAGGCTGAAGTTATCCTCCCACCTCAGCCTTCTGGTAGCTGAGACTGCAGGTGTACGCCACCACCACGCCCAGCTAAATTTTCCTTTTTTTGGTAAAGATGGGTTTCCTATGTTGTCCAGGCTGGTATGGAACTCCTGGCCTCAAGCGATCCTCTTGCTTCATGCTTCCAAAGTGTCAGGATTACAGGTGTGAGCCGCTGAGTACAGCCTTGTGTGAAGATTTTGTGTGGTCATATATTTAGGATGTGTGGCACAGTGAAGTATGCATGCTAGCCTTCAAGAAATGTTAGCACTTACTAGGGAATTTTATCAATTTTCTTTGCTATGTCTTCCATATGCCAGGCCTCCTTTGAGGAGATTTATCTACATCTTTTTCTAATTCATAAAATAACCATGCAAGGTAGGTAAGTATTACTCCTTTTTTCCCAAAGGGGAAACTGATCCCCTTTTGACTGATCCCAGTGACTTGGCTAAGGCTTCCCATAATGTGGCCAATGGCATTGGGATTTGAATGCTGAGTCTGATCCCAGAGCCCTTGTTTAGCTTGTTAGACTACTCATAGTGGGTAGCTCTGAACCTGTCATATACATCCTCTCCTGACCTAGGACAGTGTCTTGGTGATTCTCTTCAATTTAAAATTTATTTATTTATTTATTTATTTTTTGAGTCAGAGTCTCACTCTTGCTGCCCAGGCTGCAGTGCAATGTCACGATCTTGGCTTACTGCAACCTTCACCTCCCAGCTTCAAGCGAATCTCCTGCCTCAGCCTCCAGAGTAGATGGGATTACAGGCATGTGCCACCACTCCTGGGTAATTTTTTATTTTAAGTAGGGATGGCGTTTCTCACTGTCGGTCAGGCTAGTCTCAAACTCTGAACCTCAGGTGATCTGCCTGCCTCACCCTTCCAAAGTGCTGGGATTATAGGTGTGGGCCACGGTGCCAGCCTTTACATTTATTTTTTATTTACCTTTTTTTTTTTTGAGACAGTCTTGCTCTATCACCCAGGCTGTAGTGCAGTAACATGATGTCGGTTCGCTGCAACCTCTGCCTCCCAGGTTCAAACGATTCTTGTGCCTCAGCCTCCCGAGTAGCTGGGATTACAGGTGTGTGCCACCATGCCTGGCTAATTTTTGTATTTTTTTGTAGAGATGGGGTTTCGCTATGTTGGCCAGGCTGGTCTTGAATTCCTAGTCTCAAGTGATCTGCCTGCCTTGGCCTCCCAGTGTGCTGGGATTACAGGTGCGAGCCACCACAACCTGCCTATTACTTTTTGTAGAGACAGGTTATTACTGTGTTGCCAAGGCTGGTCTCAAACTCCTGGCCTCAAGCGATCCTCCCACCTTGGCCTCCCAAAATGTTAGGTCAACAGGTGTGTCACTCTCTTCATTTATCCAACTAATATTAATGGAATACCTTCTGTGTGCCACACTTTTATTCTCTCATTCAACAAGGATTGACTGAGCTCCCATCAGGTATACACTGTGCTAGGCCCAGGTGAGATTATACTGAGCAAGATCTGGATTACAATAAGTGGGTGGTGTGGTTTCTTCTTTCCAAAACCCCATCCTGTCTTTTGCCAGAGGATGAGTGAGTGGAGGAGCCACTCACCACTTTGCTCTAGGGTGTCCTCTGTTCAGTAGCATCCACTGAGAATTTGAGCAGTGGCATTTGCGTTAAGGATCCCCTAGTACTGTCAGCACGGAGTCTCCATGAGACCTGCTCTCCCTAGGGAGGCGCCAGACTCCTAGGGAAAAGGAACCATATTCCTGTTTCCCTCCTTGTTAATTGCTTTCACTGGGGAGTAAGACAGAATAGAATCGTGTATCATGCCTCTCAGCCTGCTAATTTGGAAGCTGCTAATCTGCAAACGCTTTAATTCTCACAGAAACCCAGGTAGTCTCACCCCTGCCTCTTTATAGGGATGTAATTGAAGAGACCTGCAGAGAGGGTGCTGACACATATTAGGATGCTCTGAAGTTGTAGCAAATAATTAAACCTCAACAGCAGTTATCATAGTAAGAGAACAAAGTAAATTGGGTAATTTTACTACCTTGTGGGAGTTTGTTTTTTGTTTTGATTTTTTTTTTTTTATTTGAGAGGGAGTATCACTCTGTTGCCCAGGCTGGAGTGCAGTGGTACGATCTCAGCTCACCAAAACCTCCACCTCCCAGGTTCAAGCAATTCTCCTGCCTCAGCCTCCAGAGTAGCTGGGACTATAGGCACGCACCGCCATGCCCAGATAGTTTTTGTATTTTTAGTAGAGATGGGATTTCACTGTGTTGGCCAGGCTGGTTTCAAACTCCTGACCTCCCAAAGTGCTGGGATTACAGGTGTGAGTCACCAAGCTGGGCTGATTTTTCTATTTACAAGGCTTCCTCTTTGTGTGAACTGGTATGGTTTTGTGGGTGATTCTGGTGATGATTGGAAGGGGAAGGAACCCATTTTATTAACTATTTTGTTAATGTAGAAAGAAAAAGTTAAAACTCTTCATAGTGCGTTTCTGAATAGGAACAATAAACTTTTCAAAACACTCTACATGTTTTAAATAATACTCTTATTGAATTAAAAAATGTTTAATTAATATATTCAATTTTTCTTTTTTTTCTTTTTTTTTTTTTTGAGATGGCATTTCGTTCTTGTTGCCCAGGCTGGAGTGCAATGGGGCAGTCTCGGCTCACTGCAACCTCTGCCTCCCAGGTTCAAGCAATTCTCCTGCCTCAGCCTCCTGAGTAGCTGGGATTACAGGCATGTGCCGCCATGCCTAGCTAAATTTGTATTTTTAGTAGAGACTAGGTTTCTCTATGTTGGTCAGGCTGGTCTCGAACTCCCGACTTCAGGTGATCTGCCCGCCTCGGCCTCCCAAAGTGCTGAGATTACAAGCATGATCCACCACTCCTGGCCAGGCCCAGCTAGTTTTAAAATTTTTTTGTGGGGATGGAATCTGTCTATTGATGCCCAGGCTGGTCTTGAACTCCTGACCACACAAAGTCAGTCCTTCCACCTTGGCCTCCCAAAGTCTTGGGATTACAAGCATGAGCCACCACCCGACCTGGCTTCTTTTGCATAACCTAGTGCTTTTGAGATTCATTCTTGTTGTTGAACCTACTGGTTAGTCCATTCCTTCTTGTTGCTGAATGGTGTTCCAGTGGGTAGATAGACTGCAATTTGTGTATTCATTCACCTGTTTATGGACATTTAGTTTTTTACAGTTTTTGGTGACTGAAGAAAGCTGCTGTAAGTAGATAAGTATCAAGGCCAATTTTTTTTTTTTCTTTCTTGAGACAGAGTCTCACTTCATGGCCACGCTGGAGTGAAGTCATGTTATCTTGGCTCACTGCAACCTCCGTGTCCCGGTTCAAGCGATTCTCCTGCCTCTGCCTCCTGAGTAGCTAGAACTACAGGCGCGCACCAACACGCCCAGCTAGTTTTTGTATTTTCAGTAGAGACGAGGTTTTACCGCATTGGCCAGGATGGCCTCAATTCTCCTGACCTGGTGATCTGCCTGCCTTGGCCTCCCAAAGTGCTGGAATTACAGGCGTGAGCCACTGTGCCAGGCCAAGGCCATTTTTTAAAACGTGCATTTTCATATCCCCCTCAGTGAAGATCCTTCAATGGCATTCTGTTGCCCTGAGAAGAAAATAAAAATTCCTTATTTTGGACTGTTTTGTGTACTGGTCTCTGCATGCTTCTCGGATTATTTCTTGTATCACATTGCTTCTCACTGTCTATTAATTTCACTTTCCCTCTACCACAGGGTAAGCTGTGTGAGGATGGAAACCTTGTTTATTTGACTCCTGTGTCCCCACTGGCTAGAATAGTACTTGGTATATAGCAGGTGCTCAACAAATATTTGATGAATGAGTAAATTTTAAAAACCAATTATGTTGACCAGTCATGGTGGTTCACACCTGTATTCCTAGCGCTTTTGGAGGCCGAGGCCCGTGGATCACCTGAGATCAAGACTGGCCAACATGGTGAAACCCTGTTTTTACTAAAAATGCAAAAAATTAGCCGTATGTGGTGACGGGTGCCTATAGTCCCAGCTACTCATGAGGCTGAGGCAGGAGAATCAATTGAACCTGGGAGGCACAGGTTGTGGTGAACTGAGATCAGGCCACCGTACTCCAGCCTGTGTGCCAGAACAAATTTCTGTTTAAAACAAACAAACCCACAAAACCCAATTATGTCAACTAACAACTTTAACAGGAATTAGGAAAAAAGTATTTAGTGTCCACAGTTCTTAAGGTGTTATTTTAAAATAGTTTTAGATTTACAGAAAAATTGACAATATCATACAAAAAGTTCCCATATACCCTGAACCCTGCAACCAGTTTCCCCATATGGTACATTTTTCACAAGTAATGGACTGATATTGACACATTATTATTAACAAAAATCCTGTGCTCGCTTTGGCAGTATATATACTAAAATTGGAACAATACAGAGAAGATTAGCAATAAAGAAAAAAAAGAATATTAACAAAAATCCAATTTTTACTCTGATTTCATTAGCTTTTGCCTAATGTCTTTTTCTGTTCTAGGATCCTATTTAAGATCCCATGGTATATTTAGTAGTCAGATCTCCTTAGACTCCTCTTATCTGTGATCAGACTTTCCTTGTCTGAGACAGAGTGACAGGGTCTCACTCTATCACCCAGGCTGGAGTGCAGTGGAGCGATCTTGGCTCACTGCAACCTCCACCTCTTGGGTTCAAGTGATCCTTCCACCTCAACCTCTCGAGTAGCTGGGACTACAGGCGCCTGCCACCATGCCTGGCTAATTTTTGTATTTTTAGTAGAGACGGGATTTCACCATGTTGGCCAGGCTGATCTCAAATTCTTGACCTTAAGTGACCCACCCGCCTCGGCCTCCCAAAGTGCTGGGATTACAGGTGTGAGTCATGCACCTGGCTTTCCTTGTTTTTGATGCCTTCGACAGTTTGAAGGAGTACTAGTCAGGTGTTTTGTAGAATGTCCCTCAGTTGGGGTTTGTCTGATTTTTTTTTCATGAGTAGACTGAGATGATGGATTTTGGGATGAAGACCCCAGAGATAAAGTTCCCAGCCTTACCACAGCATTTCAACGGTTATGAACAAGACATATCACTGCTGGTGTTGATCTTGAGTAGCTGGCCGAAGTGGTGTTTGTCAGGTTTCTCTACTGTAAACGCTCTTTTTGCCCTTTTTCTATACTATGCTCTTTGGAAGATAGTCTCCAAATGTAGCCCACACTTGAAGAGTGGGAAGTTAATCTCCCTTATTTATTTACCTACTCAGTAATTTGTTTATATCAGTATGAACTCACAGATACTTATTTTATACTTTGTATTATAACCCAATATAACTTAATTTTGTTACTGAAATTGTTCCAGCTTTTACCATGGTAGCTCTTTCAGTTGGCGCTTGTATTTCTTTGACACCTTCATCATCGTTGTTTTCATTTTAGTTTTTACTTTCTGGCACTGTGCGATGCTCAACTTTTTTTTTTTTTTTAATTTCAAAAAGAGTTAAGATTTCTTCAGCAAAATAGATGATTCACATCTTCAGGTCCTTTTTGAAATCAGTTATTAATATTATTCTTTCTCCATTTCCATCTAAATGACCGCAGCAATACAGTTACTCGACATCTTCAGGCCTATAACTCCTTGCCCCATGTCTTAATCAGGCAGTCATTGCTCCCAGCTGGTCTCTATCTACTTATACCAGCCTCCTCTTTCCTCCCAATCTCAAGGTTACTCTTAAAAACTGGTAAGTGCAAAAACTGGTAAGTGGCAAGGCATGGCCCATCCAATGTCAGTCCAAGAGCAGTTTTCAGCCCTGCCTCATCTGGGTCTAGTTCAGCTGGCGGATGAGCTGATTGATGCATTCCCCCTGGTAGCCAGATGTGCCCATCTCCTTGAGGAAGCCCACTCTATTTTTGGGAGCATGAGGGGCTACTGAGAGGTGGAAAGGGCGCAAGAACCATGAGATCTCCTGGAAATGCTTCCCCAGGAAGGGAATTTCATGAATGAGGTCTTCCAAGCAAATGACAGCAAACTTGCCCAGGTGCTCCTCAATCACAGTGATGTCTGTCAGAGGGATGGTCGTATTCTTGACCTTGGCTTGTCCATGTTTCAAAATGAGTTCCTGGACAGACTTAAGATTGGAAATCCCCAGGACACACAAGGTTCCACTATATGCAGCATTTTTAGGTTATGGGGGGTGACTTTTACAAAGACACCACTAAAAATTTTCTTAGGTGAAGTCTTGCAGTGGTTCTCTGACAAAGGCCAAGGAATGTTTATCTGGCAGTCAAGGCATGAGGTTTCACTTCTAGTCATCTGACACGCACCTCGTCACGTTTCTGCCACCAGGAATCATGTAGGAATGATTCCAGTCACTTAAATCTGGGCCTTTTCCTTTCCTCTGTTCCTTCTTTGCCAAAAGTGCCTGCTTTGCCTGGGTGGCTTTGAGGGCTCGATAAGCTTTCCTCTTTTTCAGGAGATTTTTCTGGAACCAAAGGGATTTTTCTTTGCTCTAGCTCCGCCATCTTTCTCATGTAGCTGCTACTGATCATGTACAACCCCCTCAACTTTGATCTTATGTATTTCCTGCCCCAGTCCTAAAATCAGCCATTTCTCAAAGGAGCCCTGGTTCCTTTTATTGGAGAATATTAGAAATCAATGCTGGGACTGGGCACAGTGGCTCACGCCGATAACCCCAGCGCTTTGGGAGGCTGAGGTGGGTGGATCACTTGAGATCAGGAGTTTGAGACCAGCCTGACCAACATGGAGAAACCCCATCTCTACTAAAAATACAAAATTAGCAGGGCGTGGTGGCGCATGCCTGTAGTCTCAGCTACTTGAGAGGCTGAGGCAGGAGAATCGCTTGAACCCAGGAGGTGTGAGCCGAGACTGTGCCATTGCACTCCAGCGTGGGTGACAGTGTGAGACTCCATCTCAAAAAAAAAAAAAAAAAGAAAAATG
This sequence comes from Cacajao melanocephalus, assembly GCA_963573385.1. Lineage (NCBI taxonomy): Eukaryota > Metazoa > Chordata > Mammalia > Primates > Pitheciidae > Cacajao > Cacajao melanocephalus. Next base: position 41,399 of record CAUYLG010006696.1, on the reverse strand, counting down.
TTTATATTCTGGGTTCATAAAGATACTCTCCAATATTTTCTGCTACCTTGAAATTGAAAATGAATCATCCCAGCAGAAAGTATGCTCTCTGCTGACCTAATAATGGTTGGTGATTTATTAGTCTCAGCATTACAACAACTTTTCCCCAAAGATAAAGATTGAGGACTGTGTTTTACTCTAATAATGAACAAAATAAAACATAAAAACACAACTGAAGAAATTCTTTGGCTAGGAGCAAAATTCTGAATAATTAATAATCTGTACTTTTTTCTGAAGCAACACAGATTTGGTTCCTGCTTTTCAGTTTCATATGATTTTCACTTTGAAAAACTGTAGAGATGGAGGGGCAGAGTAGGACTTTTTGGTGTAAGTGACTTCATATGTGTACTGTGAATTATGATTTTTTCTTTTTAAAAAAATTTACATATTTTAAAAAATTGAGTTGGGGGTCTTGCTGTGTTGCCCAGGCTGGTCTCAAACTCCTGAGCTGAAGTGATCCTCCCACCTCAGCTTCCCAAAGTGCAGTGATCATAGGTGTGAACCACTACGCCGGCCTATTTTATTATTTTTTTTGCTAGAAAACTTAATATAGAGATGCGGTGATGAATGGGAAAAGAGAATAGCAAAGAGGTTAAGGATTTGGTGCCAGACTGTTAAGATCCAGGTTATGCCACCTGTCTTCCATGTGATCTTGAGCAAGTTACTTCCTTTTTAAGCTTCCGTTTCTTTTCCTTTTCTTTTCTTTCTTTTTCTTTTCTTTTTTTTTTTTTTTTTGGAGACAGAGTTTTGCTCTCGTTGCCCAGGCTGGAGTGCAGTGGTACGATCTTGGCTCACTGCAACCTCTTCTTCCTGGGTTCAATCAATTCTTCTGCCTCAGCTTCCCAAGTAGCTGGGATTACAGGCACCTGCCACCACGTCTAGCTAATTTTTTGTATTTTTAGTAGAGACAGGGTTTCATCATGTTCGCCAGGCTGGTTTCAAACTCCTGACCTCAGGTATTCCACCTGCCTTGGCCTCCCAAAGTGCTGGGATTACAGGTATGAGCCAGTGTGCAAGCCCTGTTTTTCTGAGACGGAGTCTTGCTCTGTTGCCCAGGCTGGAGTGCAGTGGTATGATCTTAGCTCACTGCAGCCGCTGCCTCCTGGGTTCAAGCGATTCTCCTACCTCACCCTCCTGAGTAGCTGGGATTACAGGTGTGCACCACCATGCCTGGCTAATTTTTGTATTTTTAGTAGAGATGGGGTTTCACCATGTTGGCCAGGCTGATCTCCAATTTCTGACCTCAGGTGATCTGCTCACCTTGGCCTCCCAGAGTGCTGGAATTATAGGCGTGAGCCTCTGTGGCCGACTGAGTTTCTTCATTCATAAAACAAAGATAGCAGTACCTACCTGTGTTGGGAGTTCCCCGGGCCATGTCAGGTTCAGTGACTCGCAAGGAGGATTCACAGTTGTATTTGTGTTTATGACATATTATAGCAAAAGGACACAACGCACAATCAAAGGGAGAAGGCACATGGCATGAGGTCGGAAGGAAACCAGGCCTAAGCTTTTTAGAGTCCTATCCTGTAGAGGCACGCAGGATGTGCTCAGTTCCTTCCACGTGGAACTGGAACAATGTGTGAGAAACGCTGTGTACCAAGGAAGCTCATCAGGGACTCAGTACCCACAGTTTCTATTTGGGGCTGGTCATGTGGGCACCCTCTGCCTTAACAGGTACCAAAATTACAGACCTTCAGAAGGAAAGCAGGCACTCAGTGTAAACCGCATTGTTTGTACATACAGTTAAGACACAGGGAGCCTCTCGTATCAGTTAAGAGGCAGTGGAATGCTCCCAAAATCCAAGTTCCTAGACACCAGCCAAGAGCCACCCTTGCAAGCAGGCCTCCTAAGGATAGAGTAGATGGTACTGCAGGCACAAGCCACCACGCCCAGCTACATTTTTCATTTTCTGTAGGGATGGGGTCTCATTCTGTTGCCCAGGCTGGCCTCAAACCCCTGGGCTCAAGTGATCCCACCGGCCCTGGCCTCTCATAATGCGGGCGTGAGCCACCACGCTTAGCCCAAAGCTGTTTCTGAGCCATCCTTGTCTGACACTCACTACATGTTACCTATCGCAGACTCTTGTTCACAAGCCCAGGAATAGGGGTGTTGCTCAGGAAGTCTTCTCTTTTAAATGAGAACATTCTTTGATTGTCATGGTGGATCGGCCAGGTGCAGTGGCTCATACCTGTAATCCTAGCACTTTAGGAGGCTGAGGCAGGCGGATCACTTGAGGTCAGTAGTTCAAGACCAGCCTGGCCAACATGGTAAAACCCTGTCTCTACTAAAATATAAAAATTGGCTAGGTGTGGTGTCTCATGCCTGTAATCCTGGCACTATGGGAGGCTGAGGTGGGTGGATCACCTGAGGTCAAGAGTGTGAGACCAACCTGGCCAACATGGTGAAACCTTATCTCTACTAAAAATATAAAAATTAGCCAGGCATGGTGGTGGGTGCCTGTAATCTCAGCTGCTTGGGAGGCTGAGGCAGGAGAATTGCTTGAACCTAGGAGGTAGAGGTTGCAGTGAGCTGAGATCATGCCACTGCACTCCAGAGTAGTGACATGAGTGAGACTCCATCTCAAAAAATAAAGAAAAAAATTAGTTGGTTAATTAAATTCAATTAAATGGGAACTTTCTCACTTCCCTACAAACTAAAAAATTAATTGGTTAATTAAATTTAATTAAATGGGAACATTCTCACTTCCCCACAAACTAAAATGGCACTCACAGGGTACTACTAGGTACATCCCGTAATCTTTCTGGGGCTCATGTTCCTCATCTGCAAAATGACAAGGCAGGTAAGAGGGCTGTTTTACTAGGCTGAGGGTGTTGCTTCCTTAGGCCAGTTTTCTAATTTAATATTAATAGTAATGAACATTTATCAACCACTTAATGTATACTGACCACTAAGCTAGGTACCATCTACCATCTACTCAGGAGGCTGAGGCAGGAGGATTGCTCTCGAGGAGTTTGAGGCTGTTCTCCCGCTGGGGTGATAGAGACCCCTATCTCAGAAGCAAAACGAAACAAAAAACAAACTAGCTTAGGCAACAGTGTTCATATCTAATTTAAACAGAAATTGGATCTTGTTCTTTGAAATGGTTGGACCCCTTTAATCATCAATGGTTTTCAGTTTGTGGCTTTAGTCTGTAAAACTTTTTTATTTTTTGAGACAGAGTCTCATTCTGTCACTCACGTTGGAATGCAGTGGCTTGATCTTAGCTCAGTGCAACCTCCATCTCCCGAGTTCAAGTGAATCTCATGCCTCAGCCTCCTGAGTAGCTGGGATTACAGGTGTGCACCACCACGCCCGGCTAATTTTTGTATTTTTAATAGAGACAGTTTCACCATGTTGGCCAGGCTGGTCTCGAACTCCTGACCTTAAATGATCTACCCATCTCAATTTTCCAAAGTGCTGAGATTACAGGCTTGAGCCACCATGCCCAGCCTAGATATGGGTTTTATTTTATTTTATTTTTTTGAGATAGAGTCTTGCTCTTTTGCCCAGGCTGGAGTGCAGTGGTGCAGTATTGGCTCACTGCAACCTCCTCCTCCCAGAGTCAAGCAATTCTCCTGCCTTAGCCTCCTGAGTAGCTGGGATTACAGGCGCCCGCCACCACGCCCAGCTAAGTTTTGTATTTTTAGTAGAGACGGGGTTTCACCACATTGGCCTGGCTGGTCTCGAACTTCTGACCTCGTGATCCGCCCACCTCAGCTCCCAAAGTGCTGGGATTACAGGCATGAGCCACCATGCCCGGCCTAGACATGGGTTTTAATTGAGTTCTGACTGCAAAGCCCGTGTAAACCCTTCCTGCTGCACCAGGCCATGTCCATTTTACATCTGTAGAAATGGTAGAATTTTTCCTCCTTTTGATAAATTGTGACTTGTTGCTTTTGATGCTGAAACCAACTGCTTCAGAACATAGCTGCCTTTGGAAGTTGGCTCACCAAGAAATTTTTTAAACAAGGACAGCGGCAGTTTGTATATGGAATCTTGGAGTTGATTTCCTTCATTAGTTAGCTTGACTTTTTCAAATTATTAATTATATTTTCTCCAAGATAATAAGAATCGAATATCACCATCAATTCTCTTTTTATAAAGGGTATATAATCCCTAAAGTGTTAGTGTGCCAAAAGCCACCATCCTTCTTGCAATTGAAGGAACAAAGTCCCCTAAGAAGAACTTGATTGTCTTCTTTTTAAAGATGCTTGTTTTGACGGAGAGCAGTCCTCCACAGTGTTTGTTTTCCTGCAATTTTGGAGGACTTTTCAGAATGGAAAAGCAAGGATTTGGCTGGGCATGGTGGCACATTCCCATCACCCTAGCCGCTTGGGAGGCTGAAGCTGAGGCAGGAACGTTATTTGAGCCTAGAAGTTCAACACCAGCCTGGGCAACATAGTGACACCCTATCTCTACAAAACATTTTAAACTTAGCCAGGTATGGTGGTGTGAACCTGTAGTCCCAGTTACTTGGGAGGCTGAGGCAGGAGGCTGAGCCCAGAAGTTTGGGGTTACAGTGAGTGCCACTGTACTCCAGCCTGGGCGACAGAGTGTGATGCTCTTAAAGAGAGAGAGGCTGGGTGCGCTGGCTCACATCTGTAATTCCTACACTTTGGGAGGCCAAGGCGGGTGGTTCACTTAAGGTCAGGAGTTCGAGACCAGCCTGGCCAATATGGTGAAACCTCCTCTCTACTAAAAATACAAAAAACATTAGCCATGCATGGTGGCAGGCACCTGTAATCCCAGCTACTCGGGAGACTGAGGCAGGAGAATTGCTTGAACCCAGGAGGTGAAGGTTGCAGTGAGCTGAGATCATGCCACTGTGCTCCAGCCTGATGACAGAGCAAGACTCCATCCCCCCCCCACAAAAATAGAGAGAGACAGAGGAGAGAGAGAAAAAAGAAAGAAAGGAAAGAAAGAAGGAAAGAAAGTGTAAGGTTATTCTTGTAAGGATATTGCCTAGTTTAAAATGAGGAAACTGAGGCCAGCATGAGACAAATTAAATTCCAGTTTATTCAGCTCCTGGGCGAGGTTCTGTGGCCCCGGGGGAGGGAGAGAGAGAGAGGCCAGAGAAGTCGCGCCCGGCCGTTCTGGGTGTGAGGTTTTATAGGGGGTAAGGGCAGTAGATTGGTCAGTGGGGAAACAAAGCATGGGCAACTGCATTGGTCATAGAGAGACTGGACCTGGACTTGGCAAGTTGCCATTGGTAGTCTAGCAGGGCTATGGACAGGTGGGCTGGAGAAGGTAACAATATGGGCACCTGTATTGGTCAGAGAGAGAGACTGGACCTGGACTTGGCGAGCTGCCATTGGTTAGGCTCTTGGCAGGATTTTTGAATTTTGGGCTGACAGTATGATTTAGTGCTGAGTGTGGGGCTAGGGGTGGAACGCAGGAGTGGGTGTGGGGAGCCCGCATGGAGAAGGCAGGCGCCAGTAGGACGTCCGGCCTCCTGATAAGTGTTATCAGGTGCCGAGGGGGTGAGTATTGTCCATCCGGCTCCTGGCGAGGCTGTCGGCCTTACAGGATACCCAATGACAAAGTTTCCATCTGGAAGAACGGATTATTATTGTTATTGGTAGCTAAAATGTATTAGGTGCTTATCATGTACCAGGCATTGTGATAAGCTGACTCTACAAGTTACTTCTGTGGTTATATTTATTTTACAGGTGAGAAAAAAAGTTTAAGAAAGTTACAATTTGCCCAAAGTCATAATTAATAGGAGAGAAAAGTGATACTTACATTCCTGCTCATTAATTCTGAAGCCCAGTCTTCTCCACTCTACTATGCAGAGAGACCCTTCCCTGTATTTTGTATCGTGGAATGTCTGTAAGATACACAACTACTTTTTGCCCTTCTTTTTTTTTTTTTTTTTTTTTTTTAAGAGACAGGGTCTTGCTTTGTTGCCCAGGCTGGAGCACAGTGGCACAATCATGGCTCACTGTAGCCTCAAATTCCTGGGTTTAAGTGATCCTCTCTGCCTCAGCCTATGGAGTAGTTGGGACCACAAGCTTGAGCCTCCACATATGGCTCTTTTAAAAGTTTTTTTGCAGAAATGGAGTTGCTCTGTGTTGCCCATGCTGCTCTTGAACTCCTGGGCTCAAGTGATCCTCCCTGCCTCAGCCTCTGGAGGAGCTGGGACCACAGGCTTGAGCCACCACAGCTGGCTATTTTTTTGTTTTTATTTTTATTTTTGTAGAGATAAAGTCTTTCTACGTTACCCAGGTTGCTTTTGAGCTCCTGGGCTCAAGTGATCCTCCTGCCTTAGCCTCCTGAAGTGCTGGGATTACAGGTTTTAGGCACTGCACCCAGCCTTTCTTGTCCTTCATGAGCTCATAGTCTTATTTCTGAGACAGACAGAATGCACACTTACACATGTTGGACAGAAAAGTGAGTTTGCACCCAAATGGATCTGCAGATGAGCAGTGAGGACTGCAGGTGCTTTGTGGGCAAAGCCAGGAATGGGAGCAATGGTCGGTGCAGCTTCTGTGCTGAAGAAAAGACTTCCTACAACTCACCGCCTGTAGTGGTTGAGAATACGGACTCTGCTTCTTGATTGTCTGGGGTTGAAGGTTGACTCCTTACTCAACCCCTTGTTGGATGATTTGAGGGAAGAGGTGATGATAATGATTCCTACCTTATAGAGCTATTACATGGATGAACTGAGTAAATACATTGAAAACTCTCAGCAGAGCCTGGAAGGTAGTAAGCACTTTATTATGCTTCCAGTTGCTGTCTTTACAATGGAAATTTCAGTCTCCTGAAGGCCTTCAAACTGCCTGTCCAAATGTATCTTAGCGTACTTAGTGAATGACTGTTCTGTCTTCCACATGTATTACATTCTATGCAGTTTATAAAAGCAAGCAGCACATGCTATTCTAGGAAGTTACTTCGGATCTCCTCCCATTCCCCTTCTGTCCCAAACATTTCCAGGCAGAACTCTAAACCCATGGCACATGCCCATGGAGAAGGGGAAGAGATTTGGACTGTTGCCGGTTTTCATCCAAATGAAACAGGTCCCTTGAATACAGCCTTGTTCTCTCCCACCTGCACTTTCAGAACCATTCTCAAGCTATTGCCTTGGGGTGGTAGGTAGGCCATTATGTTATTCTCAATTTCCAAGCGAGGAAACAAAAGCTCAGAAAGTTTCCCTGATGATGTAGCTAGTAAGAGACCATCTTGTTTACAGCTATGGCTGTCTTTGGGCCTGAATCAATAAAAGATGGTTTCCTTCTAGAGAGCCACGGAAGCTACTTCTGTGTCTACTTCTCTTTCCTTATCTAAAACTAGGAGCTCCACAGTATGGTTGGCTGATAGAACTGGGCCCAGGACTTGGTCTGGTTTTCTACCCATGTCCTCTGGCTTGCCTTTTCATCAGGATGAGTCACAGAGAAGGCATGAATATGTGACTTTTACTCAGTAATCCAGTGCTCTGGTCAATTGGGTAAGCTTTTGAAAGGCATTTCAGAAGTGGCTTTCTGATTTTATGATGCTGTTAGGGAAATAATACATGAGGATGGTCTTGAACATGCATCACGGCTGTCTGTGGGGTCCTCTGGGGAGAATCTATCATCCTCCAATCCAAATATTCCCACTGAGGTTACAGAGGTCAGGTCAAGAATAGGCTGCCATGTTTTTGGGCTGAGGTGACTATAGGAAAAGGACTTTCAGAGACCATGAAGGCTTCATGTAGGAGGAGATCTTGGGAATGGAAGGATGAGGGTGGGAGCAGTGGCTCACGCCTGTAATCCCAGCACTTTGGGAGGCCAAGGTGGGAAGATTGCTTGAGCCCAGAAATTTGAGACCAAGACTCTACAAAAATAAAAAAATTAGCTGGGCATGATCAAGTGCACTTGCAGTCCTGGCTACTCAGGAGGCAGAGGCAGGAAGGTTGCTTGAGCCCAGGAGTTTGAGATTACGGTGACCTATGATTGTACCACTGTGGTCCAGCTAGGGCATCAGAGCAAGACCCCATCTCAAAGCCAAAAAAGGAATATAAGGATAAAGAGTTGCATGGGAGGGTAGGAATAAACTAGAGCAGTGAAAACGTATAAAAAACCTGGGCAGTGAATGACTAGTTAATAACATGACCTTTGGAACACAAATGGTGAGCAAAGGCCATCAGCACTGACTGGGGTTTCATGCGGCTAGAGTGTGGCCACCCTGATACATCCTCATTATCTGGGTGATACTTAAGAGGTGACCCTTGGCATCAATCTAATTTACTTTGAGGTGCAGGGAGGTACCACCCCATCTGGAGGGCATTTGGGGCTGTGTAGGTGCACACTTTGATTGGTCAGCTTCCTTTCTCCCACCATAGGGAGGTGAGGCATCAGACTGCTCCCTGCCATAACCATCAACTGGAAAAACCCATCCTCAATATGTGGGCTTTCCATTTGAGAAGGAAGAGATGTGTTTTCCAAGCTGATGGGCTGCAGCATGGATCTGCAGAAACGGAACATTTGAAAGAGGCCAGTGGAGAGCCAGGTGTTTAACACATCAGAGAGATTGCTTGCTCCAGTATTGTTAACTAAATGGACATGATCCTGTTACTCTAATTTTTGCTATGAAGTATTGGTTGTCTTTTAGTTGACTTAGGGAGATTATCCTGTAGGTATATTCAACAAAATGAACCCATCTTATATACATCAATAGCTGCCTTCATTGTTCATGAGAATAGGCTCTTAGGCCAGATGGAGAGAGCCAGACAAATTGTGAAATAGGAAAATATTGAAGTCTTATAAAGAGAAGTTGCAGAGACTGGTATTGTTACAAAACCTGGAGAAACAGATCACTCAGCATCATGACTGTTATCATCATCTATAAGGATTTTCATAGAGGCCAGCTACAAACTCAGGGTGCTGTCTGTTTCTGATTTACTCAACTTTCTAACATGCAATTGCAAAGGGAAGGATATGCTTTGTTCTCTGGACAGCTACCCATGAGCTTGAAAAGAAACTTCCTAATAGCATGTGGAATTTCTGGATGTATCACTGGGGGAGACTCACGTGCTTGCTTGGAGGCCATGATTTCTGACTGTAGCTTGTTGGGAACCCCCTGGCCTACGTCAGAGATGGGTTGAAAGTAGAGGGCATGTGCTGGGGTCAAGGACACCCCATGATTTTTGGTTTGGGTGTGATAATAGAAATCAAAGAAACCATTTGAATTTTCCAGTATCTGTGTTCTGGATCAAATAATTTAGCAGGAGGAGATGAAGTGTTACTGTCCCAGAGACATCACAGCCACCTTTTGAGTAGAGCCAACAAAAATGGTTTTCTTCCAGTGAACAAAAGGAGAACGCTTTTTGAGCGCTGGAGAATCAGGAGCTCCACAGTATGGAAGCTGACAGAGCAGGGGTGTGTGAAAGGACAGGAACCACTTAAAAGATAGGTTCATTTGAATTTCTCTCATCCCTGGGATTTCAACCCCTCTGCTTTAAAACAAGCTCCTTATTTTCTCCTGCAAGTCTTCCCTTGATGTGAGGGTCTTAGAAGAACTGCTTGTCTCCAGAGAGCTTGGTTCTCTTCCCACATGAAACCCATTGTCCTTGGTCCACTCCATGCTGACTCCACTCCCATTCTCTGTAATGGGATTGTGATGTGGCGGTGGGGGAGGGAGGAGAGGGAAAAGATGTGGGGACACAGGGAGGAGGTGACATTGTCCAGGGTTTTCTGTGGATCACGTCCCTCCATGTGGGGCGTGAGGTTCCATCTATTTATTTGGCGTAAATTGAGGAGAATGGTGATTTGCAGCTCATCTCTCTCCAGGGCCATTAGCTCAGCCTTCCCTGGCTTGTTGGTTTTATGTGTCTGGAAAACCAGGGCAGGGCAGCCTGTGACCTCGTGTAGCATGCGTATGGCTAACTGCAAAGTAAAGGAGGAATAATTATAGTAATAGCCACAGTGATGACGTGGAGGGCTGCCTAGGATGCTTTCTAACGTTCTTTAGAAATGCTTGGCTGGCTTGTATTCATCTGGGTTGAGTTCTTCATTCCTCAGCTCCTAGGATTTTTTTTTTTGCTTCACGTGAAATGTGTTCTGGCAGCTCATGGACGAATTGTCTCTGGTTGTGCGTTTGGAAGAAATATGTCACATCTTTTTACAAACCATTGTTGTGAAACAAATTCAACCTCTGGTTACAGGTGGTCTGGTGAGCCTTGGTTGGAGAATCTGGGAGCCTCCCAGCAGGGCTGGGCTGGGGAGGCTTGTGGGTGGAGAGGAGCCAGGCCTTCTGCGGTACCCCCTCCATCCCCAACCACTAGCTGAACTGCCTGGGGCTCCCTGGCCAGAGGCACTGATTATGCAGGGTGCTGAAGGCATCCTCATCACACCTGTGCTCAGCTCCACAACACGCAGTCTTTGCTGATGTCAGGCCTCCTTGCAAGTGAGAGCTGAAATAATGCAATTCACCAGCTCACAACTGAATAGGAAAAAAATCAATAGTTCCGCTTTCCCCTCAGAAACATATCTTATTAGAGTGAGGAGAAAGTGAAACAGCAAGTCCTGAACTGGAAGACTGATCCCGAATCTAGGATTGTGGTCGAGATTCTCAAAGAGGGTTGCGTGCAGGCAGCTGTGTGGGAGGGGTCCCATTTATGCTCTTGCCCGGGGGTAGTGTGAGGTAGCTGCCAAATTGGAATAATGTGGAGACTGCAGAGAAAATCCCTGCAGCACATCAGCAGCCTCCAAGCTGCTTTTCCATTCGTGGGGATTGTTGTTCTTTAATCTCCACTTCTGGGCTCTGTCTTTCTCTCTCCTCTGTCTTTGCCCTCTACCTGATTGGTTTGCCAAGACAATGGCTTTATGGGACTGAGAGCATTATAAATCATCTGGAGAAAGAGGAGAGCTTTGCCTTTTTCCAGGAAATTCTGACCTCCCCCACTTTTTTTGGTAAGTACTTTTTTTTTTCTTTTTTAGAGATGGGGTTTCCCTTTGTCCCCCAGGCTGGAGTGCAGTGATATGATCATGGCTCATTGCAGCCTTTTACTCCTGAGCTCAAGTGATTCTTCTGCCTCAGCCTTCCAATTTGCTAGGATTATAGGTGCATGTTGCCATGCCCGGCTAATTTTTAAATTTTTTGTAGAGATGGGGAGGTCTTGCTGTGTTGCCAGGTTGGTCTTGAACTCCTGGCCTCAAGTGATCTTTCCACCTCAGCCTTCTGGGTCACTGGGATTACAGATTTTTTTCCCCCCAACCCCCTTTTAAAATAAAGTAGACATCTTGCTTTTCCCAGGAATTCATGAGGCAGATAAATATTTGCCAAGGCAGCGAATGCAGTGAGACAGAAGGTGTGAGCCATGCTGGCTGGGGGGTGCCCAGAGTGAGGCTTCCCTGCATAGTTGACATCTGCAGCATTCAGGACCTCCCTGCAGATGTGCCCTCTCCACTCATATTTATCCTGTCTGTCCTTCTTAGATTGGTGATGATGATCATACACTAATTTTAGTATCTCTATTATCTATAAACTGCCATACTTGCCTACAATAACCCTGCAAGGTTTCTTGGCCAATATGTTTTTAGGCCCATTTTGCAGATAAGGCTGCAGAGGGTCCAAGTTCACACAGCCGTAAAAGCGGTGCCCTCACAGGTTTGGCCAATTTTTAATGCGGAGGGAATGCAGAGACAGTTCACACTGATGGCTTGGGAGAGACCAGGCCTTGGACAGAGTGCTTAGTCAAGCAATGGAAAGAAGTCCAGCCCAGCAGAGCAGGGGTCTGTGGGTCCAAGGAAAACAGAATGGATGTCCCTCCTGGCGAGGGATGGTTGTCTCTGTGTACCTGGTGTTGCCTGATTGGATTGGAGCCAAGGGGTATCTAAAAATAGGCGGCTTGGGGAGACCAAACAGGCAACTGTCTCAAGTCAGAGAGGTCTGTCAGAAATTACAAAGAAAGAAATATGAGAGGAAAAGAAACTGGAAAGCAAGGCCCCGCCCCAGGGCTAGAGGAACTGGTGTTACTCATCTGTGAAAAGAGAGTTTGAACTGGGTGATGTGGAAGGTCCCTTCTGGTTCTACAGTACTTTGCACTTTAGGATTTTATGAAATAAGTTAAAATAAACCTCCTAAAAACCCCTCATAATTCGATTCCAAGGAGTTCCATGTTAAATTCCTCTTTGAAGTTCCCTGGGCAGTCTGTGACCATCCATAGGCCACGGTGCTCTAGCTGGCACTTTTCTAAGGGCTGATCCCTAGAGCATGGACCTGAGCAAAGCCTGCTCTGCAGCTGCTGCTGCTGCTCAGAGCTCAGACCTTGCCTCGCCATTGTGTATCCTCCTGTTTCTTCTGGAAAGTTGTCATCACAGGCAGTATGAAAGGTTTACCAAACTATAATGTGGTAAAAGAGGAAGAAGGTTGGAAAACAAGGAAGAGATTTGAAAATCCCCCCTATCTGTCTGGGTACGGATGCTGCTCACCAGGAAATATAGGTTTCCAAGAAAACAGGACCTCGATTTCCAGTTTTCATTGCATTGTAAATTAGAAATGAAATCCTACACACCCAACCACTGAATGAATTCCCTTTTGGCCAAGGAGACCCCAGAGACACCATACAAACTGAGTTTCCAGCCCCGATGGGCCGGGAGGTCAGATTTGCCTTGTCATAATCCCTCCCTTTTGTGGCTTAGACACAACAACTGACCAGCATTGGTGCTAAAATGAGATCATAAGAACTGACAGAACAGAGTCAGTGGCAATAAGATACCAAATTATGAACGAGAACTGAACTATGCCAGGCAGGGATAAGTCACATACTCTTGCACCTAAAGCAAAACAAATATGTAAAATAAATCATCTTATTTCAACTGAAAAAAAAATAATAAACTACCTTCTGTCTGCTACCAGGGTTTTCTTTTTCTTTGGCAGCTAAACAAGCACTGGCCTTGAGCTGAGCTATATTAAAGCCATGACAGTCCTTCCACTGCCAGATGCTGACTGACTGCCTGCCTGTTCCACCAGCCATAACCGCAGCTTTCATTAGAAAAGATACTGATTTCAGTAACTTTCTTCTGATATGAAGACCAACCATGGACTGCTTCTGGCCTATTTAGAGACACTTGAGTGCCTTTGTGTTCTGAAAAGACCTTTTACATAGAGGGCCTAATTATAATTCATACATGTAAATATTAATTCTCCACCCCAAGGTGAACATAAGTTTTATGTAACATGTGTGCTTATTCAGTATGCATGCATTAGGACCACCTTCATGAATATTCATAGCTCCTGCTGTAACCTGTTGAATATGTATACTTGGTCAACCTATTCTGCTTAAATTCCTGTCTTACCTGTCCCTCCCTAAAAGTGTCTGATAATGGCTTCTGCCGGAGGCTATGCTTCCCAGGCTGTTAGGATGGCAACCTTGGAGGCTGTAGCCCCTTATAAGAAACAAACTCCTTTCTAAATTGATAAATTGTATGATTTTTCAGGTTAACAGACTATATTTGAGAAAATCAAGGGAGGAATTCCATTTTACCTGCAGATTTAAAAAAAGACTTTATTTTGTGCTGCAGTAACATTTATAATGATTTTTGAATAACTTAGAACAAAGGAGGGTAAAAAAGTAGATATGTATTTTATAATGTTGTATTTTAATATTTTACAATTCTCTGTGTTTGTTTCCTTTAAGAAGTTTACAACATGAGTCTATTATTCTTAGTATTATTATTGTTTAAGTAGCTCTTTGGAGGCTTGTGATTTGTAGATTCATCCATTTCTCTTTTATATAATTTAGGCATTAGATTAATTGTTTTCGACTGGAGCCCCATGGATTATCAAAGATGGGGTATAGTCATCTTAAAATGATTATAGCTAGGACCTATATTGATTACAGCTAGGACCTATATTGATTATAGCTAGGACCTATATTGCAGCTGCAAGTCGACTGTCACAAACATGAAAGCATGTGGCCTATTTTAAGTCTTTCTCCTAGTCAATTTCAATTTTTAGTTTCCATTATTATCACCTTGAGAACTGTTCTGTAATTTCTTCATAACTTACAATTCTTCTACAATCTTCTGTTCCCTTCATCAAATTCTCTTATTCTTTCCTTTTTGTAAGTTGTATGTTACTATTCCTTGCTTTAACTTTTCAGATATTAATTTAGTATGTCAGGCTAAACTCTTCTTCAGACTGTGAGCTGAAACTCTGGGAGAAGTGAGCAAGTTTTGAAATCTTTCAGCAGAAGGTAATTTAGCTCTGCTAGGAAAGACCCTTCTCCAGTGACTGCTGGGAATATCCCCAGGTTGGAAATGCCAGCTCTTTGCTTGCTGAGAATTTAATCAGTCAAGATCACATCTTTTTCAAGCTGTGGAAGGGTGATTAATCTACCCTGTGCTGATGGCTAGGCTGCTGGGATGACCCAATCCAAAGCCAGAGAGAACCTCAAGATTTCCTGTAGCTGCTTTCAGGGAGGTGCTGTGTCTTACAGTTAGAGATTGTTGTTAAGCATTCATCCTGACTTTCAGTGTCATTACCATTTTGTACTTCCTCTTTGGCAAATTTCCTTAGCGTCCTCTTTGAGTTATATTGATATTGGTGTTTGAATTCCTTATTCAGTTACTCCTTTAGTCAACTGGATTTTTTTCCTACTGTTCATTCATTTTATTCATCGGTGGTCTATTTTTGCATTTTTTAATCCAATAAAGTGTATCCATCTTTAGTTTACCCACAGAAACATTTTAGGAAATGAAATCGACAATATTCCCCAGTTTTAGGAATCAGGCTGATCTGTTGCTTTGTCAACAGATTTTGAGACACACTTGAGAGAAATGTAAGGTTAAAACTGTCTCTGCAAACTTGAGCTGCACGTATGCTTATTCTTAGCCAGACACCAGTTAATTAAAGATAAATCAGAAAAGCAGAATAAACCCAAAGCAGAAAGTACAACGTTTTTGGCAAACTTCATAGTTATGGAAAGTATAAATGCTTAGAAATTTAGGAGAAGCAACATATATTTTAAAAATCAGTATTAAATATAAATGCAAGTGGATGGGCACAGTGGCTCACGTCTATAATTCCAGGACTTTGGGAGGCCGAGGTGGGAGGATCACTTGAGGTCAGGAGTTTGAGACCAACCTGGCCAACATGGCGAAACCCCATCTCTACCAAAAAAATACAAAAGTTAGCCCTGTGTGGTGGCACGTCTGTGTAGTTCCAGCTACTCAGGAGGCTGAGGTGAGAGAGTCACTTGAACCTGGGAGGTGGAGGTTGCAGTGAGCAGAGATCGTGCCACTACACTCCAGCCTGGGTGACAGAGTGAGACTCTGTCTCAAACAATAAATAAAAATAAATAAAGAAGTGCAAGCAGTTCTGAGTATTTATTTAAACACTCAGTTGTTCCCACGGGAGCAACTAGACATGACTTATTAGATAATAAGAATTAAGGGAGGGCGGCGATTGCAATGGAAATGCGAAGTTGCCGCTTAACAGAATAAGCCTGGATGTGGTATCCTTTTCCCCTTAGATCAAGTTGTAGTGCTTAATGGGTTGAACTCTTGTACAAGAGTTTTTGGGGGATGGGGGCGAGGGAAAGCTCTAGAGCTCGAGTACTAAAGTCTTGTTTGAACATTTAAATACATCATGGTTATGAGAATAGTGGAAAATGTGGAGCTGACTTGGTTACCAGTTTCCAAAAAATAAGAGATTGGTAATTTATTTCCTTATTGTTAAAAAGAATCATTAACTCGTGAGGAGGGGGAAGAGAGGAGGATCGTTATGATCTGAACATCAGCCTGTTCATATTTCTGATTCCTGTTCTTATTTCTTCATTATTAAACCACCCAAATCTCCTACAGACAAATGTCTATAAGTCAAAATTTTTTTGGCACATGAATTATAGTTTCAGTTTGGAATAAGATTGTTTGAAGCAATGAGAAAGATCTAGTTGAATTAACACTTGGAGTATTTGGATAAGCCAAATATCAAGTTAATCAGTTAAAAATAAAGCTGTGATTTTTTGATGAAAGTGGACTTAGATGCAAGCTGTGTTGCTGTAATGTCAGGGAGAGCTTCCCAGTAAGCATGGGGACCCGCAAGAGATGGCACGGGGTGTGGGTGTGAACGCACGTGTGTCCTACCTTTCTCATACCTGCCAATTTGGAAAGTTCAGTAAATCCAGCAAATTCGCTATTAGGGCTTACTCCTTTCCTCTGCTCACTGCCTTCGAATCAGCACCTCAGTAACAGGAAATCTTTTCCAAGAAAAGATCAGAAATCCTTGTGTTCATTTTTTTCTCTATCTCCCTCCATTATCCCTTATGATATGAGTTACATGGATGTATCTTATTGAAAAGAGTTTATGGTCTTATAAAATGTGACAGTAACTGGGTGCAGTAGCTCATGTCTGTAATCCCAGCACTTTGGGAGGCCGAGGCAGGTGGATCACGAGGTCAGCACTTTGAGACCAGCCTGACCAACATACTAAAAATACAAAAATTAGCCGGGTGTGGTGGCATGCACCTGTAATCTCAGCTACTGTAATCCCAGGCAGGAGAATCACTTGAATCTGGGAGGCGGAGGTTGCAGTGAGCCGGGATTGTGCCTCTGCACTGCAGCCTGGGTGACAGAGTGAGACTCCATCTCACCAAAAAAAAAAAAAAAAAAAAGTAGCATCTTATTCTCAGTTTGCATAGTTAGCTGGACTAGTTGTACTTTACTAAAAGGATTCAGAACAATGGAGTGTAGCATCCTAGTTGAAGACATAGGATCCTTGAAATTCAGAGAAATAGACAGTGAGAATGTGAGTCATGTTGTGATGTATATTCAGAGAAAGAATCAAAGAACTGAACGTTCAAGTATTTCCCTGGCCTAGTTTCTTTGGTTCTTTTACTTAATGTCTTTTGCTTGGGCCAGAGAGAAAAGCTCTAAATGTATTTACTCCACTCTTGTTAAAAATTTGTGTGCCTGATTTTAGTCAGATTAGTCTAAAATATTTTCTTACCATAAATACAAGTGTGGTATATGTCTGCATGATTTATTAAATGGACTTTCTATTCTTCATTCCTCCCATGATCCTCAAAAGATGAACTGTTTGATGAGCACAAAGGTAAGTGTCTGTCTTGAGTCCAGCAAACTCTCTGACTTCAGCCACCACCAAACTGGAAAGAGATAACATGCTTGCCAAAGGTGGCAAGGATGGCCAGCAGAGGCCTTGGTGCCCCTACGTCTCAGTTCAAATATCTCTTCACTGCGCCACACTGCCTTTCCCAGAAGTAAAGGTCTCAGATAACCAGCTTGAGTCATTTTTGCAGCCATATGGAATGACTTGCTTGTGATGAATTTATGTACTCTATTGTGCCTTTACAAGATCATTTGAAATCTAGAGGAATTCTTGGCATTTGTGCTTCTGTGCCCCGTGCATGTCTGATGGGTGCCATGTATATTATTAGCTGTGAGGATAAAAGGGTCTAAGGAAGGAAAGAGGTCAAGTAGATAATCCTGAACTTCCCAGCGCTGTTTCCACAGTCATTTTGTTACCCACTTTCCCTCTGACAGAAGCTGAGGGGACTGAGCAGTCATTGGCAAGGTTGTTAATGTCAACAGATTTGTGTGTGTGTGTTTTATTTTATTTTATTTTTTGAGACAAGGTCTTGCTTTGTTGCCCAGGCTGGAGTGCAGTGGTGCAATCATGGCTCTCTGTAGTCTCAACCTCCTGGGCTCAAGGAATTCTGCCACCTCAGCCTGCCGAGCAGCTGGGACCACAGGCACATGCGACAATGCTTGGCTTTTTTTTTATTTTTTGGTAGAGATGGGGTTTCACCATGTTGTCTATCTCAAGAACAGACTGTAGAGGGGTGAGGGTAAATGCAGAAGCACTGTTTAGAGGCCACTGCAGCATTTCAGAGGAGAGGTGCCCGTGGCTTGGACCAAAGTAGTAGAAGTGAGACAGTTCTTTGGTTGGATCAGTTATCTTTAGAATAGTTTCTCACTCCCAAGTCATTGAACCAAAATTGTCTGGCTGTATCCTCCTGCATAAATGTCTCATTCTGGCCCTTGACCAAGTCTTGGCTTGTATTATCTAGATTAGTGACTGTTATTGACTTCAATTCCATTTGCCCTTCTAATTATGGCTGAAAAGCAATCTGTCCCTCCCCAAATTGAATTTTTATTACTTATATTTTTGACATCAGTGATTGCCTTCTGTTTGTGATATTGCAGGAATATTGAAGGGAGCCCTTTTTCATTTCGAACCTGAAGCTAAGGCAATTGTGAGCTCCTGTACTAATCTGAGAGTTCCATAATCATTTTTAACAATCAAAAACATTATCCCATAACATTTTTTTTAGGGCCACCATTCATAATGTTTAGCTCCCAAACTACAGGCAAGAATGTTAATGTTCTGCACACATTGATTGTTGTAGCAGCCCACAGTCTCCCAGTTGGGCAGATTGAAAAGAAACTGTCAGTCTCAAGAAAACAAAAGAGCTGCTGTGTTTTCTGTTGGACCTGCTGCTGCTGCATGCAGTCCCAACTCTTTTTACCTGGATTGTGAAGCACCAGTGTGCAGTGCCCTAATAATACATATAACTCGTCATACTATGAGAAATGGAAAATTCCACATGCATGAGTCTGCTAGGGCTGTCATAATGAAATACCTTGGACAGGGTGGCTTAGACAACAGAAGTTTATTTTCTCACAGTTCTGAAGGCTGAATGTCTAAGATCGAGGTGTCAGCAGGGTTGGCTTCTCCTGAGGCTCCTCTCCTTGGCTGCTTGCAGACAGCTGTCTTCTCTTTTGTCCTCCGATGGTCTTCCCTCCACGTCTCTATGTCTTTTCTTATAATGACCCTGGTCATCTTGGATTGGGGTCCACCCTTATGACTTTATTTTAAATTTATTACTTATTTAAAAGCCCTATCTCCAAGACAACAGATGCTGGCAAGGATGTGGAGAAATAGGAACACTTTTACACTGTTGGTGAGAGTGTAAATTAGTTCAACCATTGTGGAAGACAGGGTGGTGATACCTCAAGGATCTAGAAATAGAAATACCATTTAACCCAGCAATCCCATTACTGGGTATATACCCAAAGGATTATAAATCATTATAATATAAAGACACATTCTATTATATGTTTATTGCAGCACTGTTCACAATAGCAAAGACTTGGAACCAACCCAAATGACCATCAATGAGAGACTGGATAAAGAAAATGTGGCACACACATACCACAGAGTACTATGCAGCCATAAAAAAGGATGAGTTTATGTTCTTTGCAGGGATGTGGATAAAGCTAGAAACCATCATTCTCACCAACCTGCACAAGAACAGAAAACCGAACACTGCATGCTCTCACTCATAAGTGGGTGTTGAACAATGAGAACATGTGGACACAGGGAGGGGAACATCACACACCGGACCTCTTTGGGGTGAAGGGCTAGGAGAGGGAGAGCAGGGGGTGAGGGGATAGGGGAGGGATAGAATTAGGAGAAATACCTAATGTAGGTGACGGGGTGATGGATGCAGCAAACCACCACCATGGCATGTATATACCTATGTAACAAACCTGCATGTTCTGCACATGAACTTAAAGTATAATTTTAAAAAATGAGATTAAAAAATACACTTTAATACAAGAAAAAATAAACAAATAAATAAAAATAAAAACCCTATCTCCAATCACAGTCACATTCTCAGGTACTGGGGATTCGGACTCCAAACTGTGAATTTTGGGGGACACAACTGGTGACAGGCCACTTTGCATTTAATTTCCTTTCACCACAGCCACCCTCTCTTAGTCTCTTTAAGTTTTCTTGTCTTACAATGTAGATAATTATAGTTTCTACTTCCTAGAGTTATAATAAGAATTTAAAATGCTCATCTACATAAAGAATTTGGAAGAGTGTCTGGCACATAGTAAGTGTTCAATAAATGTTGGACTCTATTATTTCCAGGGCAGCTGCTTTGAATGAAGACACTTATTTGGATAAATTAGGTCTGGTGTGTTTCTGAAAACATATTTGCTAATTTGTGTGGACAAATTATGTGTTTCTAGGGTAAGGCATAATTTCATCTGAGAGGATAGTTCTTATTTTTTATGAATAATACGCAAGTTTTAAAAAACGTGGGGATTGGTTTTAATCATTAAAGTGCATGGAACTCTTGCTTATCAACATTGAACTGGTTTTATTTGCTGGTTTTCTGTTTGTATTCCTGCTCCTGGAATTATGGTTTGGGGATCACAGTGTGATGGCAGCAGCAATGTGTGTGTGTTTTGGGGGGCTAATGTGACATCTTTGTACTCCAGGCCAGATACCCTACTTCAATAAAAGCAGATTCCCTGTTATCTTCATTATATTTTATAGTGCTGTGTAAACTTTGGTTTGAGAGAATTCTTCCACTATAAACAGCCTGAAACCCACTAGCATAGTGTATAGATTACTCACATCGTCTGCTCCTCCCACAATTGCTTTTATTCTGTATATACTCCAGGGATGCAACTAATGTTAGTAATAACCTGAGGAAAACATAATTGGGAAGGTAAATTTGTTGCAAAAAGGAATATAGCATAAATTAAACATAAACCAAATATAAAACAATGCATTTAATTGTCTGCATCACTGCCTTCTTCCTCTAATGTGGATATCTGAGAGGAGACTAATTTTCTTTCTGGGATAGGGTCAGATCTGAGCCCAGACCAGGGAACTGTATCAAGCCCTGGAAAGATGGTGCTTGACCTACTTTTTATGTGATATGTTGGGCATTAGCTAAAGGCACTGCTGTTTTGGTCAGCTAGAATTTCAGTAACAGTAAGAGGATCTGCTAACTATCTGAATTGTTAATGCGTGAACTAGTCTGTGTGTGGTTGAGAATGCCTACTTATACTATTAAATTTTGATAACGGATCAATGATGTGGTGAACTATTTATTAAACATTTATTTGTTGAATAGACTCCCATGAGCCCAGCAAAGGAAAAGGCATTTTGCCCAAGGAAGGTTTTCAGTTTGGACAGCAGGCATTAGCCACCCAAAGCTGGTGCTGCTACTAGAATCAGAGGCAGAAGCAGACCAGGTCCATGTTCGATGCCCTCTGTTCTTTTCTCCCGACCACCTCAAGTGGTTTCATCTGCCCCAATCTGCATGTCTGTGTGACACTCTGCCTTAGGTTCTCTCAAAAGATCCAATCCCCAGCCAGCCAGAGTCTAGAATTCTCCAGGCAGGATTCCAAATGTTGTTTTCCACTGTTCCCACTGAGTACGCTAATTTTTGTCAGATGGCAACTCCTGAATTCCGAACAGTCTGGTGTCACATGCCCCGCCTTCTGTCAACCCTCACTTCCTCCATTTGGGTTGATCTCAGCTGGACTGGAAAACTCTTCTCTGTTGAAAATAGGTCTAAAGTGGTAATGACTGACTAGCATGGACCTGCACCAGTTCCCAGGTATTTACAATTGAAACAAATTTGCTTATACTCAGAAATGACAAATTGGTGGATGTGATAACATCAAAAAATAGTTCTTGGTCAGGCACGGTGGCTCATGCTTGTTAATCCCAGCACTTTGAGAGGCTGAGGCAGGCGGATCACGAGGTCAGGAGATGGAGACCATCCTGGCCAACATGGTGATACCCTGTCTCTACTAAAATACAAAAATTTAGCCAGGCATGTTGGTGCGCACCTGTAGTCCCAGCTACTCAGGAGGCTGAGGCAGGGGAATCACTTGAACCTGTGAGGCAGAGATTGCCGTAAACCAAGATCATGCCACTGCACTCCAGCCTAGCGACAGAGCGAGACTCCATATCAAAAAAAAAAAAAAAAGAAAAAGTTCTTAAGTTGAAGAACAAACAAAAATCAGCAAATTAGCAGTTTAGCTCTGATACTTGGCAACCCCGGTATAAGATTTCCTGACCTTCTGCACCCTTTCCCTTCCCTTCCCCATGCATACCCCAGAAACCTTGACCTTTGCTTTTGCTTCATTTAATCAAGTAATCATGCCTCTGCTAGCACCTGTAACATTCTCTGGCCTTTCTAGTAGCAGTAAGTGGTTGAGGGCAGGAACCATGTCTTCAAGATCCAAGTTCCTGGCTTACTTGGTGCCCAGTAGACAGATATGTGAAGAATGAATGATTTCATGAATGCATGAAAGAGTGGAAAACTCTAGAATGGATGTTCTCACTGCTCTGAGCATCTATGTCATCCAGTCCTGCTCCTCCCTTCCCTTTCTGACCTGTATCACCCCGCGAGGCCTGTGGACCTCATGACTGGCTTGCACTGCTGAAGGGGCCTTACTGGTTTTGTCACATTCAGACTTTCTTCCTCCAAATCATCTCTCATCGTGCCGCCCAACTGTTTTTCTAAAAAATGAAAACATTTCTTTCATATTGTTCTTTTGCTAAAAAACTGAAAGATTTCTCATTGCTTGAGGGATAGAACTTAAAACTCCTTAGCTTGGCATTTAATAGCAACTAGCACTTGCCCTTGATAGTTCTTTAAAATCAATTTAATTGTAAATATTTCAAACATATTTAAAAACATAACAGTTACTCATTTACCCACCACTAAAATTTAAACAAATAGCAGAATTTGCTCCATTTTACTTTGATTTTATTTTCATAGTAAATAATTTATTATTATTATTACTTTTTTGGAGACGGAGTTGCCCAGGCTGGAGTGAAGTGGCATGATCTCAGCTCACTCCAATTAAGTCTCCTAGGTTCAAGCAATTCTCCTGCCTCAGCCTCCAGACTAGCTGGGAGTATAGGTGCATGCTACCATGCCTGGCTAATTTTTTTTATTTTTGTAGAGACGGGGATTTCACCATGTTGGCCAGGCTGGTCTTGAACTCCTGACCTCAGGTGATCCATCGGCCTCTGCCTCCCAAAGTGCTGGGATTATAAGCATGAGCCACCACACCTGGACCCTAACTAAGTAAATAGGCAAACATTTTAGATACAGATAGGCCCTACCCCATCCTTCCCTCTCCTTTCCTACCAGAAATAGTCATTTCCCTGTTTAACTTTGTTTTTCACAACTCACCTGTGAGAACCATTTGGTCCAGTTAGATTTATCTTCTCACTAGAATTTCATTCTCCTTTCTTTTTTTTTCTTCGAAGCCCAGTTCACTTTTCACCTCTTTCGGTAAACATTCCCACCAATCTGCTAGTTCTAAATTGCTCCGCAAGTTATTGTCTCCATTGCTCAAGGCAGACAATATTCTGCCTGGTGACAGCTTATATGTAGCACTTTTCTCCTAGTATTGGTTTTCTATTCCCCTTATAATAATTTTTTCCTTTGGCTTTATATTATAGCGAATTGCATGCGTGTGTTTCTTTTCCACGAGGTAACAACCTTCAGAATAAGATCTGAGTCTTAATTGTATTGACTCATTCCTTCTACAGATATTGACTGAGGGCTTACTAAAAAGCTCCAGGAATTTTCTTAGCACTGGGGATGCAGGAGTGAACACAAAAGACAGTCGCTGCCTTCGTGGAACTTAAGTTCTAGTCAGGGATAGAGACAGAAATTACATGAGTAAATAAATGTGTCAAGGTGAAAAGTGCTAAGGAGAAAAGGGAAGCAGGAGGAGCCTAAGGGTACTTTTTCAGACACACTTTAAATATGTGTCTCTTCTTTATGCTATACCTCAATGGTGGATGCAGAGGGCACTGGGTATACTGAATTGCATAATATACTCAAATACATACTATTTGATTCCCTGCTGGTGAGACACTACTGAGTGTAGACCTTCCATCTGGGAAGATGGTTATAGGAATGCAGATTTTAATCCTTTGCTGCCAGGAGCACAACTTGGCTGTTCTTCCCATTATCAGTAGATGTGCACTCTGGGCATAAGATTGTAACACTAGCTTTAATAAATCATAAGGGAGGAAAGATCTGCTTCCTGGCACCATATTTATTCCATAGTCAAATGGAACCAACTTGGCATCATCTTTCCTCCTGTGCTTCTTCAGCCATCAGACCAGTGGAAGGGTCACTCTTTGCAGTGTTCCTAACTGCAGTGGTATTGAACTATGGTTACCAAGAAGACCAATCTTCTCTTTTTAATTCTTCCAGCCTCCAGGAAAGAATAAAATCCCTCAACTTGTCACTTCAAGAAATCACTACCAAGGTAAGTACCTTTATACTCCCATTTTCCAAAGAAGCCTATGAAGTTTTCCTTTGACTTGATTTTACCACTAGATCATAGGATACCTAACTTCTGGGAAAAAATGTAGATTTTGCAGGCCCAATGATGAGTTAAAAGAGCCAGGAGAGAGTGCTGCTGTCATAGTGGAGGTCTTGACTTGTGGACGCCCCAGAAATGGACTGGTTTGGCCTTTGCTACAAAAGGAGCTGTCAATTTAGGGACTGGAAAAGGACTGCCACTATGCATATTGAGTCATTGCTTAAAAATGCATTCGGGGCTGGGCGAGGTGGCTCATGCCTGTAGTCCCAGCACTTTGGGAGGCCGAAGGGGGTGGATCACCTGGGGTCAGGAGTTTGAGACCAGCCTGACCAACATGATGAAACCCCGTCTCTCCTAAAAATACAAAAATTAGCTTGATGTGGTGGCAGGTGCCTGTAATCCCAGCTACTTGGGAGGTTGAGGTAGGAGAATCACTTTAACCTGGGTGGTGGAGGTTGCAGTGAGCCAAGATTACACCATTGCTTTCCAGTGTGGGAAAAAAAATGCTTTCAAGATGGTAGTAATTTGAGAAATTAATTACTTTTCTTTCCAGGAGGGCAATGTCTAGTTTCTTCACAAATGAAATAGTCGGTGACTGTTTTTTTTTTTTTTTTTTTTTTTGTTCTTTAAAGCTTTTCAGTTGGCTTGACAATCATTTTGCCTACTTTATCCATTGTTTATATTGCCATAGGAAGACCTTGGTTTGTGTACAGACAGAATACTTCTTCATTATTCCCTGAGAGCACAGTTAATTAAATTAAATAGTCAGTGTCCTCATTAGTTAGGATAACCACAGTTTACAAAACAAAAGCCCTTCCCTATGTATTTATACCTGGCTGTGTTATTGGCAGACTGAGAAACAGGATCAATTTCTCTGTGAATTATGACTAAATGTTGTAGCAGAGAACTGGGTATGAATCATTCATTATTTGCAGTAGGGGTGGTTGTACGATGGTCAAAATGTAAAAAGGACACCTTGCTGAGCAGAGAGCAACACAGCTGAGAGCCTGCTGGCCTGGAAGGACTCTCTTCCAGTCTCTGTGCCCAGGGAAAGAAAGTCTTGGACCCTAGATCAGGAAACATGCCAAGAGATCACTGCAGCTAAGCTGACATCAGGGATGTGTTGTTGGCAAAAATGTCTAGAGTTACTGTGTGCATTTTCTCCATTTCTTTATCTAATTTATTTCTGAAAACAACACCCAATGATTTTGCTAAAAGTCACAGAGCCACAGGTTTGATGAATAATTATAACTTGCATACAAAGAGAGTTTTCTGTTAGGAACAAATGGTGCCTGTAAGACACCACTGGAGCCAGGGACCCAGAAATGCTTGAATTCTGCTCTGCTCACCCAAAGGCTCTGTCACCCAGTCTGGAATGTAATGGTGCGATCACAGTTGATTGCACTCTTGATCTCCTGGGCTCAGGTAATCCTCCTGCCTCAGCCTCCCAAGTAGCTGGGACTACAGACATATGCTACCATGCCCAGTTAACTTTTTTTGATTTTTAGTAGAGACCAAGCCTTGCTTTATTGCCCAGGCTGGTCTTGAACTTCTGAGCTCAAGTGATCCTCCTGCCTCAGTCTGTCAAAAATGGGATTACAGGCATGAGCCACCGCACGTGACCACTCCTACATTTTCTACTGTTTATCAGGTGCTTTCTGATTTCTATGAAGATTTAAAAGGTGGGAAGACTGTCTTGGGTCTGAGTTTATTGACTATCTTCAGAACATACTGTATGTGTAATATGAACGCAGCTGTACACCAACATTGAGGATACAGGTGTGCCTATTATATAATAAGATGGTGCTTATATGTGTGTGTTTATGACACTGTATATTATGGATACACACATATACTGATATGCACCCAACATGAGAATTTGTTGATAATTTCCAACTGGTGTTAAAGATCTTAGATTTTCCCAAATATCAAAAGTGGTTTGCTTTGTTTGCATACAGTCTTACTCTATTTGAGTTGCTATAACCAAGTACCATAGATGGGATAGCTTATAAACAACAGAAATTTAATTCTTATCACTTTGAAGTCTGGAAGTCTGAGATTAGGGTACCAGCATGGCTAAGTTCTAGTGAGAGGCCCTCTTCCAGGCTGTAGACCATTGACTTCTTGTTGTATTTCTGGATGGAAGAAGAGGGCAAAGTGGGCTTTCTGGGGCTTCTTTTTATTTTTGAGATGGAGTTTCACTCTGTCACCAGGCTGGAGTGCAGTGGCGCTATATCGGCTCACTGCAATCTCCGCCTCCCAGTTTCAAGTGATTCTCTTGCCTTAGCCTCCAGAGTAGCTGAGACTACAGGCATGCACCACCACGCCCAGCTAACTTTTATATTTTTAGTAGAGTCAGGGTTTCACCGTGTTGGCCAGGATGGTCTCGATCTCTTGACCTTTTGATCCACCTGCTTCAGCTTCCCAAAGTGCTGGAATTATAGGCGTAAGTCACTGCACCTGGCCTCTGGAGCTTCTTTATAAAGGTACTAATCCCCTTCATGGGGGCTCTATTTTCATGACCTGATCACCTCCCAAATCCCCCGCCTCCTAATGCCATCACCTTGGGAGTTAGAATTTCAACCTATGATTCTGCGGGGGATGAAAACATTCCTGACCATTGCACATAGCTTCTCTAGTACATTTATAAAACTTTATAATTACTTTGCTTTTCCATAAAATTATGGAACTCATGTCTTTGATTTTAAAATGTAAGTATAAAAGCCTCATTTGATAATGAGTTCCTTGGGATCTAATTTTATTTATAAATAAAAAGGATACACAGATTTTTCTGGGGATGTGTTTGTGTGTGTGGATAGGTGGACAGGTATGTGTGTACAGACATGAATGTATGTATGTGTGTGTGTGTGTGTGTGTGTGTGTGTGTTGTGGGTAGGGGGCTATATTAGTCCACAGAGAATTAAAACAAAACTATCCAGTCACACAAAACACCTTTCCCTTTACTTTAAACTAGATTGACCAGTGACCATGGGGTGAAGGTCTCAGCTTGACATAGCTTTCTTTCTCTAGTGTGGTACACACACACACACACACACAAACACACACACACACACTCCTCTGATATTCTTTAGATTCCTGTTCCAGAAAGAAATGAAACCTTCCTTGCACTCATTATATTTCTTCAACTCTTATGGGTTACCCAAACCAAAGGTAATTAAGGGATAAATGAGATAGAAGAAACAGCTGGAAATAAATGGAATATCTGGAGATTGGTAGATATTAGATTACATCCAGCAGAGCCTGAAAGAATGAACATTGCAATTTAATAAGAAGATTCAGAAAGGTTGTTTCGTATTAATAATGACAGCTTGAAGGATAGATTTGCTCAACAAAGGAGAAATTGACCCAATTATGATGAAGAGATACTGTTCACTAAAATCAGAAATATTGGACATAGATTGACTGAGACATAAGTATTATGGCTGGTGTTACAGAGTTAATGGAAATGCCCTCAGACCTCAGATGACATTATTCAATGGATAGGATGGGATGTGCCAGTTTTCTGGGTTTGAGCCAACCCAAGACTTGGTGCTGGGGGAAGGGATATCTTCCTTTTAACTCTGGTTCTGACATCCTGAAAAGTCTCAGACTGCTGAAAGGGTCCCGGAATTCATTACTTTGGACATGTGGCTGCCCAACACCACCAGGGCAGGCTTTGGTTTAGAGGCTACCAAACTGTCGTCTTCATCCAGAGAATGATTTTTATAAAAAAGATGTTGGAAAGTTACAGCCACTGAATAGAACATGTGGAAGTCCATGAGAGAAATAGTAGAGTATTTTAGGCAGGATGGGTGAGGTCTGCTTTGACTCTAAAAATAATCTCAATTCAGCAGACTGATATAAGAAAACATTTAAGGTCGGTGGTGTCCAACAAACCCTAGATTCTTATGGGAAATTCAGTTTTTCTAGGTAGCTCATTAATCTAAGTCTAGATAACGTTGGCATATGAGGTTTTAGCCTTCAAAACGAGAAAAATAAATGTGATGTTTTAGCCTCCAACAAAATAAAAGATAACCTAAAGATATTTGGAAAAAGATATTAAGTTTTTTTTGTTGCTACTTTTGAAGAACCAATGGAAAAAAAATGTAGGATGTGTTTGGAGTGTCATGGGAAAATACATGATAAAACTCTCAAACCTCACTGAGAGTTACTTGTCTATTTGCCAAATCTGACTTGCCAGCAAGTGTCTATCTGCCTTCAAAGTTTCTCTAAACAGCGTCTACTAATACTAGTAATTGAACCGAGCTTGCAGCTCTGACCTTCACCTCAATGGCCATATCTTTATTCACTGCATACTGTGTGCCAGGCACAGAGCAAAGTCCCTGTTCACATAGAGCTCGCATCCCAGTAGAGAGACAACATGGAAACAAAGGACTAGAAGCACACGGTGTGTCATGTGAGAAGAAGCTGTGGAAAAACATCAAGGGGAAGGAGGACCAAGGGAGGCTGCTATTTTGGGTGGGTCATCAGCAAGGCCTTTCCTCCCAGGCAGCGACTGAGCAGAGAGCCCCAAAAGGCATGAGTGAGCGAAACCACCTGGGACTACAAAAGTGATGCAGACGGGAGGATTCAGCAAAGGCCTGCAGAAGGCAGGAGGCAGAAGTGATGCAGTTATTTTAGCTTGTGGTTGCTCTCTGTTGGGTTAGCTCATATCAGTTTTGTAATTGGGTATGGGGCAATGGACATATGGTTGGAATACGCCATTGCTCACTCTATTTTCGTTCTTTTTCCTCCATTCTCTCCTCCCTTCTTCCCTTCCTCCCTTCTTCCCTCCTTTCCCTCCCTCCCTCCCTTCCTTCCTTCCATTTTCTCTCTCTCTGTCTTCCTTCTCCCTTCTTCTCTCCCTTCCTCCCTCCCTCCCTCCCTCCCTTCTTTCCTTTTCCCATCTTCCCTCCCTTTTTCTTTTTTCCCTCCCTCCCTCCCTCCTTCCTTCCTTCCTCCCTCCTTCCCTTCCTCCCTTCTTTGTTTTTCTTTTTCCATTGCTTGCTTTTTGAGCATTACCCTCCAATCACTCTTCATCACCTCTCTTAATTACTTACAAACCCAGAAATCTCTGACCTGGCTGTTGTACTGCCTTCTGATTTTTAGCTGAATAAATAATGATTCCTGGCCATTTCTCTCCCCCTAGGTGTGTATGAGTGAGAAATTCTGCAGCACCCTGAGAAAGAAAGTTAACGATATTGAAACCCAACTACCAGCCTTGCTTGAAGCCAAAATGCATGCCATATCAGGTAACTGGCAGTGTAGGAGACCTTGAGCTTGCCAAACTAAAATAATGACGGCCAACAGCACGTCGTGTTTTGTCGTTGATGAACATTCCACTGTTACCATGTCATTCTCAGACATCTGAAAGATTTGCTGGGGAGCTTCACTAATGCACACATAATATAGCACACGTTGTTGATGTGAGTACCATATTTGAGACTTCTAGTTCCTGCTTCTTGAAGAGTTTAGAGACGAAATGTACTCTCTGTGCCATATGGTTCTAGCAGATGTGTGTATAGCATTGTGTATCTGTAAATGCTGAATGAGGATTATTAGGTGTGGTAGCATTAGAAAAATTGATGTTCTCAGTTGAAAAATTTAGTCATAGAAACTTGGAGAATCCTCAAGGGATTGTGTTCCCTCTTGCTCTGGCAGTTATTAAGGAATCGATTTTTCCATTATTTAGTAGCTTGAAAACAAAAGTCTCTGAAAACAGTATCTTACCCTGTCATTTGATAGTGCTTTCAAACACTCCTCAGTATTTGTTATTTTATTTTCACAATTGCTGTATTAGGTAGGTGGGAGAGGGATCATGATCCCAATGAATAGATGGGGAGGTTGAGGCCACAGGATTGTACTTTGGTTAAGGTCACTCAATTAGCTAAGCACTGGCAGATCTGGGGCTAAAGTCCAGGCCCTCTCTTGGTGTGTTGTATATGGATTTTTAACCTAGTTATGTAATGATGGGTTCAAAAAGTTTTCTGAGTTTTATATAGGTTGAATGAACCCACAGCTCATCAGCTTCAAAGGAATCACAAAAATTTAACGAAAAGGTATAATAATTACATGTATGGGTTTTAAATGGTGTTTTAAGAAGGAATACAGTAATTGGCAGCTTCTGCTCCTCAGATCATTAAACAACTAATGTTGGCAGCTAACGAGCAATTTGGTCCCTGGTGCAGTCATGCGTATTATTTACAACCAGTAGAACATGGCAGTGCGCATGTGGGGCTTGGCTCTTAACAGCTTCACATGCCATTTACTTGAAATTATGGGCCCATTTGCTAAGAGAAAAAAAAAAGAAGATTGAACATGGTCTTGCTTCTGAGTGAGGGTTTTTGCCTTTCTTAATCAATATATCTTTCCCAGGAATACAGGTGGATGAGTCTGTATTAAGCCCAAGGGAAGAAATGTATAATTTAGGCAGCAGAGATAGCCTCACTTCAATGTGAATAATCTGTCTTCAGACTCCAGGGAAAATTCGTAAGATGGTATACTGCATATGGGGTGGGTTTCCCGTTTTAGCTCTTCGGTCAGCTGAGAAAATTGGTGAAGTTTGATCTGCTGAAGGATGACCTGAATCAATCCTTCTGGTAACTGACCTTTTGACTTCACTATTTTCTGATTACTGTGTATGCTCTTCGGTGGATGGGCCTTTCAGTCAGTGGGCTATCCTCATGGGTGATACTAGTGATAAGGTGGTCAACATTTTTTTGCAACTCCTGCATGTAATGCTATTTCTGTCTCCTCCTATTTCAATATCTTCAGAATGGGCAAACCCTCACTCCATTAGGTAAGAGTCTTAACAGCCCTATTGAATGTAGAGGATCCTAAGGGAGGTCCTTAAGATTCTTAGGGGGTCTTTTGTCTGTCTTCAGGTGTCTATGATTTGCTGTCTTAGATTTATAGACCAATTGATATGGTTTGGGTCTGTGTCTTCACCAAATCTCATCTGAAATTGTAATCCCATGTTCAAGGGAAGGACCTGGTGGGAGATGATTGAATCGTGAGGGTGGATTCCCCCATTGTGTTCGCATGATAGTGAGTGAGTTCTCAGGAGAGCTGATGGTTGAACAGGTGTTTGGTAGTTCTTTCTGCATTCATTCTTCCTGCCACCTTGTGAAGGAGGTGCCTTGCTTTCCCCTTGCCTTCTGTCATGATTGTAAGTTTCCTGAGGCCTCCCTAGCCATGTGGAACTGTGAGTCAGCTAAACCTGTTTTGTTTATAAATTAGCCAATCTCAGGTGGTATCGTTACTGCAGTGTGAGAAAGGACTAATACATCCATCCTGAATTTGATCTATGGCCTGAGGCCCTTTCTTAATTTGAGAATTATTTGCCATTTACAGAGAGTAGGAATAAGAAATTAGTTTTCATTTTCAAACCTGGCCAGATCTACCTCCTTTACATTTAGCAGTTTATTCTTTAATTCATCTCCCTTATCTTGCATTTCATTACAGGCAGTGACAAGAAGTCAGTGGACCTTTCCGTATTCTGCTTGGAAATCTCCTTGGATATCTAAGTACAACTATGAGGGACCCTTTTTTATATTGCCTCAGCTGATAGCTAAGTGACTTTTTACCACTACAAGGATCTCTTTTTTTCTAGCTTCTGATATATTTTTCTTACTTTTTTTAGCCTTTGCTGAGGCCAGTGAGGCTTCTGCCTACTGCCAAGTCCCAAACCAGTGCCTCATATTTTAGGCTTTTGTTACAAATCCAGATATCAAAATCTGTTTTCATTATCTACTACTGCATAATAAACCACCTCAAGACGTAGTGACTTAAACTATTACCAGTTATTAATTTTGCCCATGAAAATACAATTTGGGCAGGGCTTGGCAGGGACAGCTGGGGTGGCTCCACTG
Organism: Cacajao melanocephalus; assembly: GCA_963573385.1. Classification (NCBI taxonomy): domain Eukaryota; kingdom Metazoa; phylum Chordata; class Mammalia; order Primates; family Pitheciidae; genus Cacajao; species Cacajao melanocephalus. The sequence continues at coordinate 9,379 of CAUYLG010006696.1, read as the reverse complement.
GGGTGGGAGAATCCACATCCAGGATGGTGCGTACATATGGTCTGGCTGTGGAGTGCTCTCTATGTAGGCCTCTCTATAGGCAGCTTGGCTTCCTTACAACATGGCTGCTAGGTTCCAAGAGCGAGTGTCCCAAGAGGAAGGAAATGGAAATTTCTTATTTCTTAAGGTCTGAATTTAGAAACTGGCATGCATCTCTATCAATGTGTAATAAGTGGCTCCCCAAACCTCATAGCTTGAAACAAAAAGCCTTTATCTATCATAGTCTCTGAGAGACAGGGGTCCAGAGTGACTTAGCTGGGTGACTCTGACTCAGGGTCTCATAAGTTTGCTGTTAAGACACACTTTGGAGATGCAGTCATCTAAAGGCTTGGCTGGGTCTGAAAGATCTGCTTCCAAGCTCATGCATGTGCTATTAACAGACGGCTTCAGTTGCTTGCTGCATGAGCTGTGCCATAGGACCTCTCACAGCATAGCAACGGATTTCCTTAGAGCCGGTGATCTGAGGGAGCGAGAGCAAATGAGACAGAAGCCACAGTGCCTTGTTAGGACGTAGCCTCCAAAGTCACACAGCATCACTTCTGCTTAGTGACTAGAAGCAAGTTACTAAGTTCAGCCCACAGGCAAGGGGAAGGAAACAGGTTTTACCCCAAGGGAGGTAAAATTAAAGAATTTAGTGGGCATATTTTTATAACTATTGCAGTGCTACTTCCATTGTGTTTTATTGGTCCAGCAATCCTGGTGCACTGATTCAAGGGGAAGGGCCATTATTACAAGTCTCAATGAGTGGTGTGTCAAAGAGTTTCAGTGCCATGTTCTAAGAAGTGCCACAGTGCCTACTGAGACAGAAAGATTTTGAGAACTAAAGACCTGAACAGAGAACTTTTCAGTTAGAGGAAATGGCCTGTTCCATTTATTTACTCAACAGAAAAATATCATTGAGCATCTACAAAGTGACAGGTCTAGTTCTAGTACTGAGGATGCAGTAAAGAACAGAACAAGATTCTCCCTCCTTTTTTTTTTTTCTTTTTGAGATAAGGTCTCACTCCACCCAGCCCAGAGTGCAGAGGCGACATCATAACTCACTGCAGCCTTGAATTCCTGGGCTCAAGCCATCCTTCCACCTTAGCCTCTGGAGTCACTGGGATTATATGCATGAGCTCCTGGCTCAATGTCTCTTCATTTTTGATAGCTGTGTTCTGCCATTGGCCACAGTGGAGTGGAACTAGATATGCCTGGGCTGAATGTGGAGGAAAAGCACAACTGTTTCTTCAGGAGGAAGAGTGGTCTAGATTGACCCAGGTTTAAGATTAGTATTGTGGTAGCTCTTCAAAGTTGGTTAGGACCAGGATACACAGAGCTGTGAATTGTAAGCTAAGGATAAAAGCAATAGGGAGCCATTACAGTGTTTTAGAGGAGTAGTAACATGACTAAAACCAGAAGTTAGGAAGTGTAATCTGGCCATGTTGTACACAGAGGGATAGATGTGATAACACCTTGGGACTGGGAGTCATGGAATTAACTAGGATTTTAGAAATGAAAAAAGGAAGAAAAGAAGGCTTGTGTAGGAAATCTACTACAGATAGGTAATTACTGATTTTTGGAAGAGCCTTGATGATATTAATATATCCAATTGAATGTGGTGTAATACACATTAAGAAAAGTAACTTAGAAAGCCGATTGTTTCTTTCCTTTTTCACTGACCTGTACACACCTTAACTGTGTTTTAGTTGTCTCTTTTCTTTCCATTCTCTATTTCTGCTTCAATATTCCTGTTCAGCAGAGAATAGTTTGGCTTAAAGCAGATAGCAAAAGTGGATTGATTCTGTTGTTACTGTCCTTCCTAGATGTATCAGTCAGTTCTTACACTGCTATGAAGAAATACCTGAGACTGGGTAATCTATAAACAAAGGAGGTTTAATTGGCTCACGATTCTGCAGATTGTACAGGAAGCATGGTGGCATTTGTTCAGCTTCTGGAGAGGCTGCAGGAAACTTAGAATCGTGGCGGAAGGGGAAGGGGAGGCCAGCACTTAACATGGCCAGAGCAGGAGGAGGGGTGCCACACACTTTTCAGTAACCAGACCTTGTGATGACTCGCTATCACAACAACAGCACCAGGAGGGATGGTGTTAAATCATTAGTGAGAAACTGCCCCCATGATCCAATCACCTTCTACCAGGTCCCACCTCCAGCACTGAGGATTACATTTCAACATGAGATTTGATGGGGACATAAATCCAAACCATAACACTAGAGAAGGAAGGTACAGCCCTGAGCTCTATGCATACTGGCTTAGAATAAGACACTCACTAGGGCAGACAGAGTTCTCAGTTTTTGAGTGTAGGGGCCATACAGTGAGTAGAGAGAAACTTGGGCTTTGGAATCTGAGAAGTGTGTGTTCAAGTACAGCTTTATCATGACTCGGCTGAATGATCTTGGGCAAGTTATTTAACCTTCTCAGGTCTTGTTTCCTCACCTATAAAATGGAGCTAATAATAATATTGCCTATCATATGAGGTTGTTGTAAGAATTAAGTAAGGTAGTGAATTAGAATACTGTGGCACGTCAGTATATTAATACATGAGATAATAAATATATGTGACGTCTCTTTCCACAGAGTGAATACGTGCTTAGCTAGTGATTGTTAGCCATGCATCTGAGTTGAGGGAGACTCAGCCAGGAGGTGACTCTGACTCACTGTCACTCAGTGCTGCAGGTTCCTGGCCAGTGTACCTGTAGTAAAAGGGCAGTGGTGGCATCCATACCTTTTATTACAAGGCAGCTTTGGCCTCAGTGTCTGTGTAGTCTCCTGCCTGGCCAACTAGGCCAGGCCACTTGTCAATGGGGAGGACTCAGTTTTTTGTTTGGTTTTCAGCTCTGGGTTCAAAAGCTGGGGAGACCTGCTGGGTTCTCTCCCAGAGCTGGACCACATATTATTAACCTGAGCCCTGGAGGTCTGGTCAGTGTCTTGGCTGGATCCAGTGCAGAAAGAGAAGCCAAGGAGAGGATAATCTTCCTGAGGCCTGGAGCAGGTCAGACCTAACTGCCCACTGCAGGAGGTTTGCCCTGGGCCAAACCGAGGTCCTGCTGGGTTCGAGGGTGAAAGGTTTCTTCTCCTAGGAGGCAGCCCCAGACCCACCTTGTTGAACTGGCTGCCTGGAAAGAAGTGAGAGCAAAGGTCTCAAAAAAGAGTAGCTCCTTAACCTCTGCGCTGCTGTCACTGAAAGCTCTCGCCCTCTATCCAAGACTTGATGGCTTTGGCCCTGGGCCTAGGGGAGAGTGAAGGGAAAGCATCGGTACCCTCTAGGGCCGAGAGGGTGGCACTACAGCAAGTGTGTGGTAGGTGTGGCTACTCATGCTCTGTGGCTGCTACCCATCCCCATCAGAAGCCTGGGTCTGTCTCCTTTTCTAGAATGGTGCAGGGACTTTCCAAACCATGGACCTGTAGCCATGAGAGTTGGTGTCTTGAGTCGGCTTCCACCGTCTGTATGCCATTCCTACCTTCCCACTGCTGGGGCCCCTCAACCATCTTCCAGTTCCCATGTCTAAGATTTAGCAACAAGTATCCTTCCTGTCTGTTGGACTCTGGGTCTGCACCGTTCTGAGACACAGTCCTGTATTGGATCCCACCTCTACCGGTGCTCTTTGACCTGACTAGTATCGCAGTCCTCATCTGGAATGGGGCCAGCCATGCTCTGGCCATTCCCTTGCCCTGGGACGAAGGCTCAGCCCCTGAAGCCCGGCCAGTGGACAAGGCTGGCTCTCTGATGCTTGGCTGCTCTGATACTGGCATCTTGCATGCACTTCCAGCTCCAGCCTTGTCCTGCTTGAATTACTCCTCATTATTGATCTGGTCCATCCGTTGAGCCACCTGCAGTTTTTTTATTCCACTTTGTTTAATGCCCAGGCACTCAAAAGACAGTCGGTAGAAGTGTTTGTTTTTCAAAAAGTGGACCCTCATTGGTTGGTTGCTAATCCCTAGAATCTTTTGTTTTCATACCTCCTTCACTTTCCAGGGTTTTTGTTACCTGCCCTGACTCCAGTGGGTACGTCTGGTTTTAAGCCCTGGTCCTTCTCATCGGATCCATCCTCTGTCAGGTGATTGGAGCTGGTGGATGTCTCAGCTTCTGGATGCCAGACGCCAGCAGCAGCAGCCGCCTCCTGGGTAACAACCTCATTGTGTGTTGGCAGGCTTCCCACTCACCTTTTTAAATCAATCGGACCTGAAAATCTTGAAGCTAAACAAACACAGCCCTGCTATTTTGGCACAAGATGAAGGTGTCTTAAGTAGTCTATAAAAGCTGTGAAAAAACTTTTAAAAGAGAATTATATCCAGGGCACCCAAGCTGCTTCCAGATGCCAGAGGCAACCCTGCCTTTAATAATATGCTTGCTGGAATCATTTTAAAATGGTAATGTGGATGTTGGCCATCTTTATACTTCTTTTTTCTTTCCATTCCTGACAGAAAGACTTCCAAGGCATGCCCCTGGTATTATTCCCTGTATGTTTCAGAGAAGCTCTAAATTCACATAGCCTTCAAACTTGTGTTTTTCACTCAGACTGTATGTTAGGATCATCTGGAGAAATTTAAAAATACTGGTACCCAGGCAGCACCAAATTCCTTCGGTCAGAATCTCTAGGGGTTGTTCCTGGATATGGGAACTTTCAAAAACAGTTTCCAGGTGGTTTTAATGTTCTGCGAGGGGTAGAACCACCGTACCAGCGAGAGGAGAGCTGGCCTGCCCCATTCACTTCTGGCAGGCAGACTCTTGAGTCACATCGTTGCACACCCATGTGAAGCTCCAGGCCCAATGTGCACCGTGGGTGAGTAGCTGCGACTACAAGCTGGCCTTGGCCTGGAAGCATATCTTGTGGCACCTCTCTGATCTTACTCTGCCCTGGCCTTCTCCTTGTCCTAGAAGATGTGCCTGAGGCTGAGAGGCTTCCTTGTTTATTTCATCTAGCTGTCTGTTCTGAGAGTCCCCAGCTAAGCTGAGGTTACAATCTCAGAGCAGCCAGCAACCTGCCCTAAGGAGAAATGAAGGGGAGATGGACATGGTATTGACTGCCTGCCTTTCATAGGATGCTTCTTTTACCTAGTAGATGGCCCAATGCCTAGTTGTCTGACCTGTGACCAGGGGACCCTTGCCTGGGAAACTTGTTTATTTGCCTTTGTGGCTCTTGTCTGTCCCGTGTTCACTTTATGTCCGCCTGCCCATTGCTCTGGCTCTGGGAGCCCAACCTTGTGCTCTCTTGGGCATCCCAGGTAAAACCTGGCCTGGGGCAGCCCCTGCTTCTTCAGATGGAAGGTGCAAGTCCAATGTACACCATAGTAGGAAACAAATTCAAAGAGTGTAATTTACCAATCTTGGGCAGGGAGGGCACAGAGAGTCAGGAGGGCAGTTCTTTGTCTCTGGGCCACTTGAGATAGGAATGAAGCATCATGCAGAGGGAGGAACAAGGCACATGGCAACTGGCAGTGTATATGGGGAATAGGGTCTGGGTCACTGTAAGTTTACAGGCAAATATGTAAATCGTCTGTTTAAAGGAAGTAATAGGGAAGCAGGGAGCCCATTCTGCTAGGCAGGGGAGATGCGTTTAAGTTTTTATCTCTTGCCACTGGCTTGAGCCATTGGGTATGGAGTTCTTCTAATGCCTGGGCAGCTATGTCATTCCCATTACAGTCACCCCATGATTCTAATGGTCTTAGAATTTACAGGAACCAGTTGGCAGCCCAACAGGTGGGCTCCTCTGGCCAGTGAGGGAGGCTGGTGATGGAATCTTCCCAGGACGGGCAGACCTCTGCCTGGTTATTAGATTGGCCATCTTTGGGTCTCACCTCAGTTTGGATATTTTTTTTTATCTCACCTGCCCTCTTGTTATCTGTTTCCAAGGAGCAAACAGCTCAAATAATTATTTTAAAATAACCTATGAGGATGTTTCTGATACTCCAAAAGCCATTTTTTTTTAAAAAAAGGATGGTTCTATCCAATTTGGCATTTCATTTATAGAGAATAAAAAGTAACTATACTTAAAATGCATCCATTGCACACAATAGTATTTAAATGACAGCCTGAAATCTTCCCTCATAACTGATGATTTTGGAGGAAAATAAGAACATTTTGAAAATAAACTAGATTTTCTAGATAAACACAAAATAGATGAATTTCACACATCAGGTAATGAAAGTAGTTTTTTCCTTCAATTTAGAAACAAGTATTTAAATTTCCATCTTCTTCTGAATGAATATTTGGCACCTGACCAGTAAATACATATCAGTTTAAATTTTTTTGAGAAAATATCCTTTTCTTGCATAATTAATTTAAGGGAAATTAAATTGACCATGTCAGTTGTCAAACAAGGAAAAGTAAGAATTTTGCTTCTTTGTTATTAATGTTATTTATAATTGTATTTAAAGGTAACTTTGTAAAATAACCCATGATGACATAATCTAAAACAAAATAGATTGTATTAAAATCACTTTTTAATTATATACCAAGAAAATTATTGAATGATTAAAAAATTCTTAAGTGGGTGCTTAACACTGTATGGAACTGGAAAGAGCAGTTCAGGTCACGGAGGCATGGGCACTGTGTTCCGAGTGGTCACTGCACTGATTCAGAACAGCAGGGGCTGGCCCTGTACTGGGGTGGGTGGGTGCTCAAGGCTGGACCTATAGAGCCCTGCTGTGTCTGCAGCTGCAGGGAAGCAGGAGAAGAAGTGATGATGGTCTAGGAGAGCCTACTTGACATATGGCAGAAAAACAAAATTCAGGGTACAGACAGTGGCTGGGAGTGTCAACTCAGTTCCTGCCTTTCTTTACTATTTTCCCTCTTTCTAAAAAAAGTCTATGATTTCGATCAATGGCTGGAGGAGGGAGACAAGAGACCCAATAAAAATGTTTTCAAAGATGATGCCTATCCAGTGTGAAAAGAAATCAAGACCTACCCAATGAGAATAAGCAAATGCTGTTATTCAGAGCTTGCTTCAGCAAGGGAGTCAGACACCATCATTTAGCAGAGACTCAAAGGTGGGCAGAGGAGTGGGAAAGCTTTATAGTGGAAAAAGGAGAAGGCTTCCGATGTGCCCTGATTGGAGGTTATTGATGCAGGGAAGCTGGAGGTGGCTCACTAGAAGCGAACATCCTGTGTGTTTGGTTAGGGAAGCATATTTGGCTTTCTCTGGTGGGTCCTAAGTTGGGATCAGGGACAAAAATAAGGGAAGCTATCAGTTATTAATCCAGTCCTGAATATTTTGGGCCAATTGTTATGGAAGTTATTATTTAGCTTCCTGGATAGTTACTAGAGATAGCAATTTGGCTTCCAGCAGGTCTGACTTAGAGCAGGCCGGCTTCTGGGGTTGTTTTTTGTAGGTAGGGGGATTGGTTATCTGGGAAGCCTGCTGCACATTGTGGATCAGAGTTCCATCTTTTGATGTGGCATGGCTGTTGTCCGGTTGTGTATTCGGTCTGTCACCAGGCACCACATTTTCTCAAGCTGTTGGAAAGTTCTGTGTGTCAGTGTTATCTTCCCCTCGTATTCTATGAAATATATGGCCGTCGGAAATGTTCAATATGCAAAGCCAGCCATGGGGCTCTGCTCACAGGAAATGCTTTTGGCTGTCTCAGGAAGTCATGGGACCTGAAGAAATGCATGACCCTGACAGAAAATGTCAAATTCTAGCTGAAGGGATGTCCAGGGAGAAGGGGGGTGGGAGGGGAGCAGCTGCCTTCATTGCCGTTGGGTCAGCCAGCCCAAGCTTACAGCGGATATCCTTGACCTCGCCAAGAGAAGCCTCTAAAGACAAGGGTGGATCTTGATCTTGCTGAACCATGCACTTGAGCTTGCAGTTCCTTGAAAGATCTGGTATCATGCAAAACAAATTATGTAGCTCTCTACTATTTCTGGAGTTTGATTATTTTCAGCACTGGCTTTATTTCTTTTTTTCCATTAAAGAAATACAGTTCAGATGTGGATAGGTGAAAGCAGATAATCTTAGGAGGATCGTTACAAACTGAAATGTCTGTGGGTCCAGGCAAGTGCCCTGTGTGTGAGGGGTAACCCAGGTGAGAGGCCTGAGGACGGGGCAGGTGAGAGGGCCCACATAGGCGCAGGATTCATCCCCCCATGCTGCTCTCTCACTTCAGTGATAATTTCTGCCCAGGTTTTGACTAAGTCACTTATTGACATGAGATCAGAAGAACTAAATTTAAGTTCAGCAACCTTGCATGGGATCTTAGAACTCTGAAACTTTGTGACCTTCACAAAGTCACCTCTGAGTCTGGGTTTTTTAAACCAGGAATCAAGTACAATCATTAGGAGACTCCCCTTCTTGGATTGTTGGAAAGATTAAATGTGACAATCCATGTAATGAGAGCACTGTAATCTCTAAAACTGGACTCTCAAATAATGACCTCAGGTGAAGGAAGAACTGATCAAAATGCCCCGGGTACTATGAAGTACAGAGGGTAGGTTTTTTTTTTTTTTAAAGGGATAGGATCTTGCTCTGTCACCCAGGCCAGAGTGCAGCCATATAATCATGACTTATTACCACCTCAAACTCCTGGGCTCAAGTGATCTTCTTACCTCAGCCTCCCAGGTAGCTAGGACTACAGGTACATACTACCATGCCTGGCTAATTTTTTAGTTTTTTTTTTTTTCTGAATCCTAGAATCCTAGGATGTCTGAATCCTAAAAGCCTAAGAGGTTTGAAGACTAGAATCATGGGATTTCTGAATGCCAGAATCCTGGGATGTCTAAATTCTAGAATCCTATTATGTCTGAATACTAGAATCTTGGGGTATCTGAATCTTAGAATCCTGAGATCTGTAAACACTAGAATCCAAGAATGTCTGAATTCCAGAATCCTGGGATGTCTGAATTCTGGAATCCTAGGATGCCTGAATTCCAGAATCTTGGAAGTCTGAATCCTAGAATCCTAGGATGTCTGAATTCTAAAATCCTTGGAGGTTTGAATATTGGTATCCTGGGACGTCTGAAATTCTAGAATCCAGGTATATCTAAATTCAAGGATCCTAAGATGTCTGAACGCCAGAATCCTAGGATGTCTGAATTCCAGAAACCTAGGATGTCTGTATTCTAGGATCCTAGGATGTCTGAATTCCAGAATCCTAGGAGGTTTGAATACTAGAACCCTGTGAGGTCAGAATTCTGGGAACTGTGATGGCTAAATTCAAGAATACTAGGGTGTCTGAATTTCAGAATCCTAGGATGTCTGAATTGTAGAAATCTAGAAGGTTTGAATACTAGTATCCTGGGATGTCTGACATTCTAGAATCCGTGTATATGTAAATTCAAGGATCCTAGGATGTCTGATTTCCAGAATCCCAGGATGTCTGAATTCTATACTCCTAGGATGTC